>CM073760.1:14653334-14808733 GCA_037127475.1 Arma custos | reverse complement strand
AGTACCCCTTCAGTCGTTCCATCTTTTTGAAGGATAGATCCTAAGTATTTAAAGTTGGGATAGATCCTAAGTATTTAAAGTTGGGTGCATTTTCGATAGGCCGTTTACTTCCAATGTACCATGGATAACATGGATAGGCCGGTTACCATGGGTCTTCACTACATACTACACTTATGCATGACATAAATTTAATACCGATCCTCATAACATGCTACGGAGAACAGCTGTAGTTCATTCGTTCACACAATTTGTTTATTCATTGATAACATTTTTTTTTAGCCTTGTCTTATGAGATGTTACAATGATAAGACGTGATATTGTCATTTTAATACTTTGATAAAAGTCATATAATCTTTAAAAAATTCAAAACTTAATTAATTATACTGTTGAATATCTTGATTTATTCAAAATTATCTGAAATAAATATTTTTTTAATAATGCTGTAATAAAATGGGTGTATCCAAGCTAACAAATTATAAAAATAGTTCATATAAAGTTATCGTAATTCACGTTGCCTATTTACTGAAACGACAAGAAACAGCTCGCCGTATCAGGCTACTTCAACACTTACTAGACAAACGCCCAAAGCTCCCAATTAATAACAAAAGACTCATATACATTACAGTCATTAGACCCATCTGGACTTACGGAATAGAGCTTCGGGGCTCCACTAAGCCATAAAATATCTCTCGTATTCAATCCTTACAATCCAAAATCTTTCGTAAAATCCTCAGTGCTCCTTACTTTGTTACAATCCAAGTAATCCACAATGATCTTAATGCCCGGTTATTCTGATTCGGCCCGAATCCGATATCAATCTTTTCATGACAAACTTCATTTCCACTCAAACCCATTACTAGTTTCAAATCTCGCAACCTCTTCAATTCCTAATAATCCCTCGAGGCGTCTGAAGAGAAGATGGTCTCGTGACCTAAGTTGAATTTTTTATTTGAGTACTGCCACTGGGTGGGGTCTCTACTTGCCTTTATCTCGGAACATGATTTATCTTTCATTGTATTCAGTATACAGTTGTAAAGTTCAATAAATAAATTTAAAAGAAAAAAAACGTTGCCAATTTATACCAAAGGAAGATGTTCCATGAAAATTTTTTTGAATTTTTATTTATAATATATCTTTTTTCTATGCTATAAGTTTAAAATAATTTAAGTGTAATCGTGACATTTTATTTTAAATATATTTTTTAATAAAAATAATATGTACATTATTAAACACATCTTAAACCAAATTAGAATTCGATTTTTTCATTTTACTTTATTTATTTATTTATTTTTGATAAAATCGAATTATTATAAAATAACATATTTATTAAAAATGGTGCAATATTAAAATTTTTTATTACACAATATCAGCCAGCTCGGTTTATCTGTGCTGCTCAGCTTAATTTTATAATCTTCTCACATTTTGCACAATTAATGGTAATATCTTCCGGTTGTAATTGGTACATTGTTAACGGCAATGGTCACAAGCCAAAATAGAATTATTGCACGATACTGTATGCTCAAAATAGAACTGAAAATATTGCTGAAATATGTGAAATATTTTTTTTTTTACCAATGACGGAAAAATTAATGATGATTTATGATTTTATTTTTAATTGTAATTATTTATTTTGTAATATATATATTAATTATATTTTAATTATTTTTTTCGATTTCTGAAAAGTTTAGTTTAAAACTGCTCCTTCAAGTCTGACCCATTCATCCATAAATTTGATTGTTATGACATTCCAATTTTTGTTTTTTACTTCTCGTTTTTGTATGAAAAATAAATTGTAGCTATATAGATATCAATATGTATGTATATTAATATGTATATATTAAGTACACATATATTTACAAATCCCCTCCATTGAGCACTCTCTAATAGAACCATTGAAGGACAAAGACACAATACGTACGTAGCCTTGAGGTTCTTAAACAGTTGGCCTCTCAATTATTGATGACCCTGTAGTTTTAAAAATATACATGTTGTTGTGTCATATATGTCTTAATCTATGGATGATTGTACTGCATTATCTGCATTGAAATAACAGTCCTAAAATATTGTAATTAGATTGTTTAGTTTTTAAATCGCAGCATTCAATACCAGTGTTAAATTGTGTGCAGCATAAAGAAGTCAGAAACAGTGGCTTTGTGATTTTACATTTTAAAAAAATATTTATAATTTAACTGATCGAGTAAGACAAAAGAATAAAGAATCCGTTGCTAGGGAACTTAGGACAAAAAATTATATTTCAAAAACTATTTACTTAACATTATTATCATTGCATTTATACTTTTTTTATTTTATCATCTGATGATCCATTGTTCTAAGAGATTTTTGAAGGTAAATGTGAATTTTTAATATAATAATAATAATAAAATAAAAATAAATAAAATAACTATTTGGAAATAATAAATTGCTATGATATAATCCTTTGTTCATAACTTATCACGTGATCAGAATAATCAGACATAATCTGATGAACGTTTTACGTGTTAAAAGGAAAATTAAATTGTTGATGAAATGACGAAAAAAAAATTCATGGAAAAAGTAAGGAAGAAATGCCACAGATTTACGAAACATCATCATGTCAGTAGAGGATGTAATTATGCCTTATTGATGAATAATGTCAGAATATTGAATGAAAATCATCAATGATAATCTGATTCATTGACCTTTGTAAAAATATTAAATAAATTGAATGACATGTTAACCACATATTGAGAGCTCTTGAATGAATTCTGATAAAACAATAGTTAAATGTCAACGCAAAAACATTGATCTTTTTTTATGAAAAGTATTTTATCATACCATATAAATGGATGCTCCATGATCAATATATTAAACAAAATTTTACACAAAAAATGTATAATGCATATTAATTTTTTTTTGCATTTTTTAAATCTAAAATCGTCAGATTAAACATGCCATATCTTAAATCATTAGATAAAAAAACGTTAATTTCATTAATGAATACGTTGTCTTCGAAAAATTTAAAGTTCTGCAATAATCATTCTGTAACTTTTTTGTAAAATGGTGTTTATGCTTTCTTCAATTTTTTTCTTCCATCATTTTTTTTAATAATATTTTACCATTTTAGTTTATTTATTTTTAAATTTAAGTAAAAAGTTATTTTCTACTTCTGTTAATTATTTCAGTTTACCAATATTTCTTAACAGAGTAAGAAGGTCCATTTCGTTGCACGAAATAAATTTTATCTCTTCTCCAAGATTCGAACCGGTACCTCTTAAAAAAGTATTTTATATTATTTATTTACATTCTGATCGTTGATAGTTCTAAGACCCTTTGCATATGTCTTCCCAGATACTTATATGACATTATACTGTATGTAGATTAAGCTTTCTTTCTTTATTGATGAAAATCGATAGTCATTCATAGTTGTAAGCTCCATGATCTCAATTGAACTTAAAATGGATTAAAATCCACCAAACCGCCTTGACATTGATACTCTGAATGTCGATCCACTCATTTTGTGTCATTTTTTATTACGTGTGGAGGTTGATTCTGTAAAATATTTTTAATTTATTCTTATAATTTTTTCCTTTTTTTTCAAAACTGGATTTATTTGAATTTGATCTTCAAGAAAAAAATATAAAATCAGCTTCCAGTCATAATTTTTTTATTGTTTTATATAATGAAACGTTTCGACATCATTGTGTCATTTTCAATCATTTGTTCCTATGCATTCCACAACTGGAAAGTCAGTCTTTTTTTTTTTTTTTTAATTATTTTTAAGGAGGTCTTATATTCTCCATAGTCAAACTTATATTCCTTTTTAATATTTTTAAAGAGAATCTCGATGACTAAAGATATAATTTGTCGCTGTTTAATAATAATAACAATAATTAAGATTCTTAAGATGTTAATCGAAAATGAAAAAAACATATTTTTACGAATTCAATTTGCATAAATCTATTCAAATAAAATATTGTGGTCTTCTATGAGATGCGGATCTGATTTAATTGCTGGAGAATGTGTCCTAGCACAAAGCAGACGATGTTTCTGCATCAGCAAAAAAAAAATATATATTTATAAGAAAGAAAGGCAAGTAAGTACTTGAAGTTGATCAGTGACTTCATTTTGCAGGTGAAAACATCAGAAAAAACTCCCTACAAACCTAAGAGAATACCGGAAAGTTTCCCTTTAATGCCTGAATTCCACAAGACAGTGGAAACTCCTACACCCTCCGATTTTCGTATCAAGTTGCCAAAGAGACGGATACGTCGACAACTGTATTCCGAAGAAGCTCTGTTGAGGAAACTAGAAGATTTGATGATGAGTGGGTCGGCATTCGAGATACCGAGACAAGAGAGAGCTCTGATCCAGGTGATTTGAATTCGCATCATAAATTGTCCCAGCTTCAAAAAAAAAATGTGCGTTCTGTTATTGTATTGTCTGCTTTTGCTTCAAGAAAAATGTTTGTATTTGCACGATGGCTTTGATATTACAGAACATATATATATATTTACAAATTATTTGTGCATATATTTTACCAAACGATGTGGATACACCCCACGAATGTTCTAGGAAGGTTATCACACAATGGATCCAATCCTATTATTTAATTAGAACTGAGGCTATAAATATAAATATAGGCAGCCAAATCATTTAATCGGCATCAGCCATAGTTAGAACCTGTGGGAACAGCAGACCGTAATGGATGCTTACCTAGCCTTCATAAACAAGGAGCTTTTAGATGAGGGAAGAAGCAGTTGGTTTAAAAACAGTACAGTCTCTAAAATGTAATGAAACTAAGTCAGGTCCATTTGAAGTGGTGTAGGTTTTATTCGTAATCGTAGATATCCACTATGTATTGAATGAGATCACCTGATTTAATGTCTTGTGTATTGATCTATCTTAATCACCATTACTTAAATTTCTTCACGTTGCTTAATAATTTATATTTATTAATAAATTCTCTCACTTTGAATGAAGCACCTGCCCGTAAAAAAAGGATATATAAAAGAAAACATGGGATGGTAAATCCACATAGAATCACAGTAGGGTTTTTTTTTATCACATAAGTAGTTATATGTATATATATATATATATATATATATATATATATATATATATATATATATAGAGAGAGAGAGAGAGAGAGAGAGAGAGAGATTTTATCTGTCTTGTACGTCCTAACAATTATGAAATTACGACCAAAATGACGTATGATTGACATTGAGAAACAGAGAGGCTAAATTACAAGGCGATATTAGGGAACTATTAATAGAAAGCGGCGAACGTTTCCTGGTACATGTGCCTTCATTGTGGACCGCTTAGTCTGTGGGTCACTGCCTTACAGGGACGTTAGTATTTCGCTCTGTGATGCAATACATACACACAAATAGGATATACTAGATTTTGCCTACGGGTTCGCTCGCGTGGAATTTGGTCTGCTACATAAAGTTTCGTGACAGATCATTTTAAATAAATAATTAGTATTAGTATATATAGATTAGTATGTAATGTTATATTGTATTGTATTTGTAATGTTGAATTTATTGAAAAGGATTACTTAGTACAACGGTTTAACTTGTCGAACGGCAGTAGCGAGAAGTGAACTTTTTTTCTTTCTTAACCCCTTGGCTTTTATTAATTTTTGACAATAACATAATAATATTAATAATAATACATGGTATCTCTGCACCAGATGCATTTTAAGAGAGAATTGAACTATGTTACTTGATTTTCGCTGAACAAAAAAAAATCAAGAAGTGAACTTTTTTTCCCCCTTTCACGACCTCCAATATTTTATTTACAATATAAAATGAATACCTGCAAATGCTTCTATATAAACAAAGTAGTGAACTTTTTTTTTTCGCAATAAATTTTAAATTTTAACAAGAGGTGTAACGTGGGTTTCGTCTCATGCAAGAGACACCCCTAACTGTACATTATCAGCTTATTTACAAGAGAAGATATAATATACAATATTTTTTCATATAAAATAATGATAGTAGTTTAAATAAATAAGTGAACAAAATTTAAATAAATGTAATAATAAACAGAACTATAGCACTTTAAAACGGAAAACTAAAAGAAAACTGGATTATATTACAACTTGTTAAAAGGATTGGTGAGAAAGGTAATTGGGTTCACATCAGAATATCTTTCATGAGTCTCGGTTTTAGTCTTGGGTAAGGTTTGCCTATGTTGAATGCTACAGCACCTTTGACTGCTGGCAATCCGGTCATAAATCTGGCGTAACGTTTTTACTGCATAAATCAAAAGCGTAAGAAAATAACTTCAACCAATTTTTTCCAGAGTTAAATCTGTTTAAACTCTAAGTAGATTGGAAACCACTTACACTATAGCCCAAAAAGGGGTCCTGGGTTCAGTACCTGGTGGAGAGTGTACTGCTTCTAGGAAAACGGTTGTGCAGTGATGTGACTTGTCCTAGATCACTTAACCGACAGTTTCTACCCACTTTACAGAGGTTGGGCGAGCCCCAGGAGGGTCAGTAGATCACATGGTCCATCTGTGGCTGTTCACAGATTAGATAATTTATCTGCATATAGCTGGATTTGATCGTGGAACTTAAAGCATTGCAACTCAGCACTCTAGACACTGATGTATCCCGCTTATCCCCCCCCCCACTGCAATCTCTTAAAAAATTAAAAAAATTGAAACATGTCAAAGTACTTTTTTCTGATGATAATCGTATTTCTATTCTCCAATCAATGAATTTTTCTGCTTGAACAGCGCTGGTGGAAAAGACATTTCTTCCTGGTAGAACAATCACAAAAGTGGGTGGACCAAACAATATTGTGAATCAAACTCTAAAAGAGTCTCAGTGTGGGATTGAGTTATTCATAGGAATTCCTTTAATATCTACTCAGGGTGTATATTTGGATCTGTCAATCTTCCGAAGCTGAACACACTTCAGTGAGTGGAACAATGAAAATAATTCTTAAGAGGACTCAAAGCTTAAAAATAACTATAATATTGATAAACTTATTTAATTTGAATCATATCGTTAATTATATAGTATGATTATAGTACCTCATATCCAACCATATAATACTTCTGCATACTGACAATATTTTTGGTACATATTTATAATAAAATAGATGGAAAATTAAATAAACAACGTTTAAACGAGAAAAAAAAACTTTTGTTCGTACTGATTTCAACAGAAATTAATTTGCCAAATAGATACACATAGTGTATATAGTGTACATCGATAGCAAAAGAACACTGATATAAATGAAAAGATCACCAAAGGAAACCCATGGAGCACAATTATTTCTATTTTTATAATATCTGTATCTATATCTATTCTATTATAGTTATAGAAATAACAGAATAGAGTAACATATATTTGAAAAAATTAGCGTAAATTTTTGCACTCAAACTCTTTTATCGAAGCAGGTAAAATACCATTGCAGTATTGAAGTATCACTTCTGTTTTATCAACAATATCTAAAATTAAATATGGTATTCCCCCCATTGATATAGAACTGTTCAATATTAAATTTTTTAAAAGAATTCGTTTATTTTTTCGTTATAAAGATTTATATATTTATTGTAATAACTAAGTATTTCTTTAATGTAAGTCTTTTCCCTGTGTCCTTTTTATTGCTAATTATCATTATAATGCCCTGTAGAACTTTTTATCTTCTTTTTGTATTATTTTTATATTGCTTTGTGAGTTGTTGATTATTAAAAAAATGTATGTTTATTTTTTAAATTACAACTTTATTTCTTATTCTTAAACGAATTTTACCAGAATAAATATTTTGTTCTATTCTACTTATATATGTTATTATATACAAGATATATAACAATATATTCTAATAAATAATTATTTATTTGTTCACAGGCTCCTAAATTCACAACAAAACCATGCCCTTCAGGAATGTTTTTAGACAGGGCTGGAAAGAAATGCAGGGAACCATGGAAACGTTAAGGTAAATTAATTTACAAATAAATCAATCAACCATAATTAACTAGGACAACAAAAATCCTATTTCCAGTAAAAATTTTTTTTTATTCTTTATATTCGAGATACGTTTCGGCCTAGGCCATTCTCAATCTTCAATTCTAATTGTTTCATTTTTTTTCTTATTATATGGTTAACAATTTGACCATAAGTCATTCATCTGTAAAAACATGCATAAATTCTATAATTATAACAATATAAATAATTCAATAAATAAAACTGTATATAAAATATTTTCATTGTCCAACAAATAACCAAAAATAAAGCATAGATACCTCAATATAAGTTGTTTTATTCCATTTAAAATTTTTTTCAAATTCAGAGGGAACCATATCCTCTATAGTCATTTAATAATAAGTCAACCTTTGATCTTAGTATATTATGATCTTTCATATTATTTTTGAAATTATTTAAATAAAATAATATTTAATATTATACATAAACAACTCTCAAATTAAATAAATAATAAATAAAAACAAACATCATATTGATAATTATTCTGATATTATGTTATATTTCAATTGTTTTAATAAATTAAATTACTATTGCTGGTTCAGGTGAATTGTTAACCATATAATAAGTAAAAAAAAAATGAAACAATTAGAATTGAAGATTGAGAATGGCCTAGGCCGAAACGTATCTCGAAATTAAAGAATAAAAAATTTTTTTTACTGGAAATAGGTTTTTTGTTCTCCTATTTAAAGAATATATTATATGATTGAGTCCAGTTGAAAACTATAATTAACTTAAACTACAATTTTGGTATACTTAATTAAATGTTTATTATATCGCTACTTCAAAAGATTTCATAACTAAAAAAGAAACAAATTTTTCAATATTCGAAATATTTGAAATTTCCATATGAGTTAAAAAAATACAATTTTGGTATTGGTAAAGCAAAGCATTCCTATTGTAATGATGATATTGAAATGTAATCCATAATGACCTTAGCGTCCCATTTGGCCCGAATCCGATATCAATCCTTTCATGACAAACTTCATTCCCACTCAAACCCACTAGTTTCAAACCTCGCAACCTCTTCAATTCCTGATAATCCCTCGAGGCGTCTGAAAAGAAGATGGCCTCGTGACCTTCCAAGTTGAACTTGTCACTTGAGTACTACCACTGGGTAGTTTCTCTACTTGTCTTTATCTATGCCAATATGTACAATTCATTCTATTTACTTATTGTATTAGTATATTAGAGTTGTAAATTTCATTGAATAAATTATTTAAAAAAAACACTTTAACTTATGCCATTATAGCCATAAAACTTCAAGTTTAAAAAATGTGGCATTAAAAAAAAAAAATGTTGGAAAAGAATATCAGATATGTCGTTTCTGCATCAATAAGCTTCAATTAATATAATACAAAATTTCCAATTTATTAGTTTTTTTAAAAAAAAAGGCACAATAATTTGAAATAAATTTATTTATATCATCCACAATTATAATTCTTTAATACAACATTTATAATAATACTCATCATATAATTAATGCAATTTTCTTCTTATTTTAGGTGAAAATTCCTTCGGAGGAAGATGGCGGCTGAACTCGAAATCGTTTTTGTGATTTTGGGCGAATGATCAGTATTAACTTGTGACTAGTTGACTTAGTATTACCAGCCAGTGTTAGCTTAGGCCCTGTCAATCTGACTGTACTTTTTTTTAATACAAAAGGGCAGTGTTTATTTATTTTATTTATTTAATTTATTATTTTTTATCATAAAGAATCTTTTGTATTTTAAATTATTTTTAAGCGATTGTTGTATTATATTCCTTTTTTTATTCTTATTTATATTTTATTTATTGACAAGAAAATTAAGAATTAAATAAATCTTCTTTTTTTTATAAATATTTATTTCTATTTCTTTACCTCACCAGCATTTATATTATATTAGCAGTATAAAAACAAGAAAGAGGGGGTATTTTTTTCTTTACACACCTCAGTTACTTTAACTGATTAAAAATTAACTGTTTTAGTTATTAAATAAATTTAAATTACAAATTACTTTTATTGCCAGTTGATATGACACTTTTTTACTTTATTTTCCCCTAATTGAGGGTACCCACTTTGCAGGGGCTGGGTGAACCTCCGTAGGGTCTCCATCGTCTGCTGTTAACCCAATAAATTAATTATCATGGCATGATTTGAATATGGGACATACAACACAAACAGACGGTGTTAAATAAGTAGCTGGCGGATCTAAAGCAAAAAAGATCTGAGAGAGAAGGTGAAATTTCCTTTCACAAGCTAATGCTAATGGCTTTATTTATTTACGTCAACGATGCTACATGGGAGTCCTACATATTGCTGGCTATAAAAAGCTGGTACAGTCTCTACTATGTACTGAACCCCAGACCCGTTCACGGTTGTAGTGGTACATGTTTTTTTATAAAAAGCAGTTACAATAACTACTGCACTACAGAGTACCCTAACAAACTATTGGAGTAACAAAGTGTAAAATTTAATTTCTAATACCATAAAAAAAAAAAAAAAAAAAAAAAAAATGCATACCTTTAATATACAATCAATAGCAGTAACCGGCAACTCAATAATAAGCAGGCTATTTTCACAACTTTTTTTAAAAATAAATAATTTAATGAAATTTACAACAGTTTTATACTTATACAACAAGTAAATAGAATGATCGGTACATATTAGCATGAAAGACAAGTAGAGAAACTACCCAGTGGTAATACTCAAATAATAATTTCAACTTAAAAGATCATGAGGCCATCTTCTTTTCAGACCCTCGAAGGATTATCAGGAATTGAAGAGGTTTCTAGGATTGAAACGAGTGGGAATAAAGTTTGTCATAAAAGGATTGATATCGGATTTAGGCCAGATCAGCAACAAATAGAACATTAAGGTCATTATGGATTACTTTGATTGTAACAAAGTAAGGAGCATTGAGGATTTTACGAAGGATTTTGGATTGTAAGGATTGAATACGAGAGGAATTCGATAGTATAGTGGAGCCCCAAAGCTCTACTCCGTAAGTCAAGATGGGTTTAATGATTGTCATGTATATGAGTCTTTTGTAATTAATTGACTCCTTAGAGCGTTTGGCTAGTAAATTTTGAAGTAGCCTGAAAAGGCGTGCTCTAAACGTTTGAAGAAGAAAATACAAAAACAAAAATTAACAACTGCAGTCTTAAAAAATATATAATCTAATATAGTATAATAATATAGTCTAACGAATTTATATCGACTGGGTGATAATTAAAAAATGTATCTACCAAACCAGGTCTCGAACTCAGGACCCTTAGTTCCATGTTCTATAGTTTGTGGACAAGATAAATAGATAAATACAGTAATTTCATAGGCAGAAAAATTAGAGATCAATGTACGTAAGATCTTAAGGAAACCTCTTGGCCTTATTAAAGACCAAGATGAATGAAGACGGCATAATAGTGAGCTGTATATTCATGTTCCAAAATATCTGATTTTACGAGAAAAAGGAGAATAGCATTTTATAGTCACTTGTTAAGAATGAAACCTATGAGACTGACGAACTGGATCCTTAGGCAATTTAAAGGACAGAAGATTAAACCTGAATGGTTTGAAGAGGTAGAAACAGACTCACAGGAGATGTAGATTACCAGCGATGATGTTCTGAAAAACCATCGCCTCTAGATGAAACTGGATATTCACGAGGGTTTTGAAGAAAAACCAAAGCTGAAGACGGGAAAGAAAGATCAAAAATTTCTTCGTTCGAATCCCAACCTCCCAAGCAACCTTCAAGCCTTCCTATTTGAAGACAATAAGCCTACTGTATGAAATTCGCTAAGACCGGCCATAGGAGTGATAACCCTATCCTGTGTTTCATCAGGAGCACTGTTTTCAAGGATGCCAAATAGCCATCCGGAGTTTCGGTACAGGTACGATCTGCTTCAGGTAACAAAACATAGGTCCTCTTGCGTCTGCTGACCCCGAACAACCATAAACCTTGGGTCTAGACTGGTTGGTCATTGTCATTGGCCCGTGTGTACATCGATGGGAATGGTACTGGTGAATCGTCCCCAAAGGAACTGGTTGTGGTGATATGGTTAGCCTGCCGTTGCACCATGGAAACCATGGTTTGCAATAACCAATAACGTGCAATAACGTGTGACCCCTAGCGTCATTCGAATAATGTGTGCATTTTGTTGCATCTTCTGTTACGTAAGACAATGACAATTTAATTATAAAAGTATTTTCCTGATTAATAGTTACATAATTAAGTATACTACACGCGCGTGTGTTTTAAATATTTCGAGTAATATGGCAATTTCAAGTGTAAAAGCTAATATTGTATAAGAAGTAATTTGCTTAGCCCTACACGTGCCTTCTCACGTAGACCCGTTCTTAATGACATTGGGTAATCACTCCACCTAATGATGTATACTTTTCGCGAATTGTGCCATCAAGGTGATATGAGGCTTAAAAAAACTTAATCTACTTCAATCCATGAAAGTTAAAAGGTTCAGAACTTATTAATTTTAAAAATGGTCTTCCTCAAGATTCCTTAGCCCAATTCTTTATACAGTTTGTATAACTGACATCCCAACTCATCCTAATACTATCCTTACCACGTATGCTGATGATACATGTGTATTATCTGTCAACATCAATCCAGTTATTTCATCCCAAAGCCTCCAATCCCATATTACTGATCTTCAAGAATGGTTTCAAAACTGGAGAATTAAAATAAATTCTCAAAAATCGCATGAGATCACTTTTACCTTACGTCGTAAGGCAATGGTTTCCTGGCCTTAAGTATCCTCAAGTTAATTCGAGCCCGCGAAACGGTCCAAGCTGTGCACACTCGAGATAATTCGAGCTGTGCCGTATTTTATACTGCTTTTATCCAATCCCTATAATCCAAAATTATTCGTAAAATCCTCAATGCTCCATATTTTGTTATGAATAAAAACATCCATAACGACCTTTAATTTAATTATCATGGCATGTTTTGAATATGGGACATACAACACAAACAGACGGTGTTAAATAAGTAGCTGGCGGATCTAAAGCAAAAAAGATCTGAGAGAGAAGGTCAAATTTCCTTTCACAAGGTAATGCTAATGGCTTTATTTATTTACGTCAACGATGCTACATTGGGAGTCCTAAATATTGCTGGCTATAAAAAGCTGGTACAGTCTCTACTATGTACTGAACCCCAGACCCGTTCACGGGTTTTAGTGGTACAGGTTTTTTTATAAAAAGCAGTTACAATAACTACTACACTACAGAGTACCCTAACAAACTATTGGAGTAACAAAGTGTAAATTTTAATTTCTAATACCATAAAAAAAAAAAAAAAAAATGCATACCTTTAATATACAATCAATAGCAGTAACCGGCAACTCAATAATAAGCAGGCTATTTTCACAACTTTTTTTAAAAATAAATAATTTAATGAAATTTTCAACAGTTTTATACTTATTTATCAATCCAGTTATTTCATCCCAAAGCCTCCAATCCCATATTACTGATCTTCAAGAATGGTTTCAAAACTGGAGAATTAAAATGAATTCTCAAAAATCGCATGAGATCACTTTTACCTTACGTCGTAAGGCAATGGTTTCCTGGTCTTAAGTATCCTCGAGTTAATTCGAGCCCGCGAAACGGTCCAAACTGTGCACACTCGAGATAATTCGAGCTGTGCCGTATTTTATGCTGCTTTTATCCAATCCCTATAATCCAAAATTATTCGTAAAATCCTCAATGCTCCATATTTTGTTAAGAATAAAGTCATCCATAACGACCTTAATGTCCCTTTTGTTGCTGATTTGGCCCGAACCCGGTATCTATCCTTTCATAACAAACTTCGTTCCCACTCAAACCCTCTTGCTTCAAATCTAGCTTCCTCTTCAATTCCCGATAAACTTCCGATGCATCTGAAAAGAAGATGGTGACCTTCTTAGTTGAACTTGTGATTTGAGTAACACCAGTGGATAGTTTCTCTACTTGTCATTATCTCCTGGCATTATGATTCACTTAGGCTATATACTTGTTGTATTATTGTAATACAGTTGTAAATATCAATAAATAAATAAAATTTTAAAAAATAGGTTTCACTGACTTGTGAAATCTTCATTATATGTATATAAATCCGGCTAAGCCACGGATGGACCCTGCGGGACCTACAGATCAGATCTTCCTGCAGCATTGAATATATTATTTGAGGGAAAAAACCTGGCGCATAAACGTGATCTCGGCCAAATCGCTTCCTTACCAAACCGTAGTCCTAGAAACAGTACAGACTCTACCCAGAACCCTGAGTGTTGTAATGAGTTGTAATAGCAGAGTTTTCTTCTTTTACTATAAAATTAAAATGTTACTAAGATGTTATGCTATGTCATTAAGATGTTAAAACAGAAAATATATGGCAATTAACCTGACAGTATATCACAGTTACTAGCAACTGTCACTTCTATTCAGATAGTACCGTAGCAAAATGAAAATAACAAGGAAACCGAAACACAGTAACTACAATAACCCCAAATCTATTAATGTGCCTAAAATCACCCAATGCATTTTATTCTCTTTATATATTTATCTACACTTGTCAGTAAAATCCAAACAAAATAGCATGATAGAAATGAAGCAGAACAGTAGCTAGCGGTGGCTTGCTTTAATTTCCTATGATAACATATCTCTCGCCCAAGTTCTTCATTGTCTCCTTCTTGTGTCCTCAGGCATAAGAGTCGTTGCCATCTGTTCTATCAATGAGTTTGGGTGCCCGTGCATTATTTAACATTTTGGGTATTTTTGGGTATTTTTAAGCCATCCTGCAAAGTTTTGTTATTGACAAACCATGGTGCTTCTTTGATATGTCTAAGTATAGTATTTGATTGAAAAGTTTACAGCCGTTTTCTGTGTCTGTTTAGCAGTGTCTAAAATCGGAAAAAAAGATCCGGGTGTTGGTCAGAGGAATGATTTGTTAAATATGGTTGAACTATTTATTATTAAAAGCAACGTTTCGACCCACATTGCAATCCTTCTTCAGGGCTAGAGGTACAAGATATAAACAAATTAAAATGATACATAAAAATTGTAAAGAATAAAAATAGATACTGCTATTGGGGAAAACCAGATACAAAATTGGGGATGATTTAAACAATAATCTAAACAAAACGTATTTTTTAAATATATTAATTGGAAAATGGAATGAGTAATAACAATAATGATGGGAGTCCGTGTAAATGCCTATAATAATTTCTTGAACAACAGAATAATTTTTTGTATATCTAGCTCTGAAGAAGACCTAGTAGGTGGGCAAAAACGTTAGTTTTCATATAAATTGTTTTTATTTCCCCTTTCCTTTATTTGTCTAGTTTATGGTACGAAAAGTATTTGATAACTTTATTTGAAAATAAATGCTGATAAAGGTATGAGTACTTTCCCTTCCTACTGTTCAAGTCTCCAATGACGAGAACATTGGTTCTTTATTTTGTTTACTAACCAAAATTAATCAATTAATTAAATTATATCAATTAACATTTTAGTTAGAGAAATATATATTTCCTGGAAGGAAGAGGTCCTTGAGAAGAAATCTGATCTTTAATGAAAGATATGCTATGGAGTAGTGGTAATGGTCAGCAGGAGATGGAAGGGAAGGCAAGAAGCGAGAGGGGGTCAGTCATCGAGTAGATCCTGTCCAGTTCAGGTTGTGGCCACTTTAGTACTGGTCAGTACATATATCTTTATTTATTTATTACATTGTCGTAGTATTATATTTATTACATATATTGATTTAATTAAGTATTAATTAAATTACCTAAGTAATTTAAGTAATTATAAATAAGATTCAAGTTTTTAGTGTTTACAAGCATTTTAGGCTACATTAACTTATGTGAAATTGCATTATTTACATTGAATAAACTTTGATTTTGAGTAGAAACCATTTGATCTATTATTTTTTACATTGCTGGCATGATATATGAATAGTACAGTATTGATGATGCATGATTATAAAATTTAAATAAGTTATAGTTAAAAAATTGCGTTAATTTCCATATTACATTGATAATGCATTGACAGAAAATGCATTTATTAGTTGTCAATTAGTCAAAAATGAATAAATATAAATATAAATAATAAAACTGTATATAAATATTTGCAGAGTGAATTTAAATAAATTCATTCTAAATTCAAGAGAAATACGCGCAGTTATAACTAAGTCGAAGGACGAAATCATCACGCTGTGTATTTTACTAGACTAAAAAACAAAAAAAAATTGTTTTCACATCGGCTTGCTATTGAAATTGTTTGAAACACCGGCTGAAGTACTTTAAATAAATAAATAAATCAAAAAACAAGTTGGAAATTTTATTTAGAAAATATGTTGGATACTAACATACTGTATGTATATATATGTGTGTGTGTGTGTGTGTGTGTGTGTGTGTGTGTGTGTGTGTGTGTGTGTGCGCGCTTGTGTTTCTCTTCCTGAGGTTCAGTCAATAAATATGAAGACATTTCGTTTTGATATGTTATTGTTCTTATATTAAATCACTAACAATGACAAATCAGGTTTTTAATCAATTTAGAGTAAATACTATTAAAGTACAATATAATTCAACATAAATTTATAATTTTTAGTTCAATTTATGTATTTAAATTGCCATTTACAGATTCTAAAAATAAAATGTACAAATAATTGTTAATTTTATATTCAGAATCGTATATGTTATGTTCATAAATATTTTCCTTTGTGATAAACATTAGAATAAATAAATATTAAATTAAATTTGGCGGCATTTCGTTTCATATTCATGGGATTACAGAGAAATCAGTTTGCAATTTTTAGTTCAATTTAAGTATAGTACTTGTCTTACTCAAATTAAAAAGAAATTAAAATATGCATTAAGTGTTTATTTGATAAAGATCCCTATGCAATAAGTGCCCATTACCATTTTCTTTTTAAGCATTAACATCACAATAAGTAAATGTTTTTAATTTTTTTTTAACCTAATTTTTGCTATTAGGGCGTGAATAGGAGTCAAAACATGTTTTTTATGTACTGACTAAATCTAAAGTAACTGAAAAACATATTTTTAATTAATTAAATATAAAGATAAATTAAATATAAGATAAATTGATTTTCTTATTGTAAATTATATGTATAAATAGTTCAGTAAACTTCGTTGACATTAATAGGATTTAAATTCAAATTTAATTAATATTTTTTCAGACTCATAGTTAAGGCCGGATTTCGTGCAGTAAAATTTTTAAAAACGTGCAATAAAAATTAGCCAAACGTGCAATTCAACCTGCTACTGAGTGAAGAGTAATTTAAAAAATCAAATATTAAGTTAACATATTTATATAATTATTATAATATACATATGTGTTTACAAAAACTACAAAAAAATTCTTTTCTATGTATGAAAAATAAATAAAATTAATAAAATATACATATATAGTAAAGCATAAATTTCCGTAATTTTCTACTAACTATATTAATTTATCAAATAGAAATTTTTAAAATTTTATTAAAATTTACAATCAATGTACGTGATTATGATCCGTAATGATTACATGATCCAGATTATGTTCCGTAAAGTTAAATCGTCGGTCATTTAATATGTGTTTCAACGTGAAAACATGCGCTCCACATTAACACTTGCGATGGGACATCTTTTATAGTTACTCAATATTACTGGATCCAGCTCCACATCTGTGTCTTCTCCGTTGAGAGCTTTGTTGTAAATTTGGGGAATTTTGTGGCCCATGTTTTTTTTATAACTAATTTAAATTTATCAAAAATTGTTTTTCCCTTTTCGTTTTCGATTTTTTCCAATTCATATCCAACTTTCTCTGTAACATTAATATGTGATGTCAAAGTTGATTTTTGCTCTTCAAGCTGTTTTATTTGCGAAGGTAGACCCGATAAATGGGATCTTATAAATGCTAGATCTGATGAAAAAGATGTTAAATTTAAAAAAGTTTCTACTTTTTTTTTTACAGATACTGCGTTATCTTCAAGAGTAGAAACAAACTCTTTAAAATTATTAAAATGATCTGAATAAATTAGGGCTGTTTCAATCCACGTCATCTATCACAGGTTCTGGGGGAAGGGGGCAGTCCATACTATTTCTATAAGCTGTCACGGAGCTTTTAAAAATATTTGTTTCTCATTATTAACAAGTTTGTTGACATTTGGGAAAATTCACTTTATCAGCTACGCGGTTTAAACCATGAGCTACAAAAGTTACATGCACCATATTTAAATAAAAAACTTTTATTGTTTCTCCAGCTTTTAGCATGAAATGAGTTATGGTTTGGGTTCAATCTCCGGATGTAGGATTCCAACAATTCAACTGCAAATGTAAAGTCCCCGTGGGTCTGTTGTTTCCTCTACCATGATGTAGATATAATTGTTTTCAATTAGATTTTGTATTTCTTCAAGAGAATGTTCACAATAGTTTTTGAGATAATTTTTTCTTAGGGTGCTCTCGTCAGGGGTATTTTGGCAAAAAAGACTTAGAGGCTTGGGCTGCAGTTTATTGAATGGAATATTGGAAGTAGCGTAACATAAATCGGTAAAAAATGTTCTTTTGTTGTCTAATGACGAGCAGTTTTGTGTGAGTAACTGTTGAGCTCCAAGATCGGAGCTCGCTTGGATTTTTGTGCTGCAGTTTACTGTGTGAGCCCACCTATAAAAATAAAAAGATATTGGGGAAATTGTCAAATGCTAATGTGTGCTGCTTAAGAAAAGATGGAATATACTTACTTGAGTTGCAATGAGCATCCAAGGAAGGTTGAGTCAAATCAAATTAGAACTTTTAAGAAAGTTAATACAAAGGAAACGTTGTTCGACATTATACCAGTTCCTTAACGAGTTCGAAGAAATATTTGGAAATCATGAGTCATTTTCTTCTTTGTTGGAAAATTAAGTAGGTAAATATTGTTGATGATTTCAAAATAAATCACAACTATTCTCTATAATAAAAATTTTAAAAAATTCAATATTTTTAATGTAATATCAAAAAGTACGCTTTCATGCACTGAAAACCTAAAATGTGCATATTTGTGCAGTAACCTCCAAAATGTGCAATTTCGTGTAATATAACATTTATATTATTTTAATCTCCTTTTCTTGATTCGGATAAAAATAAAAAAGTTGCAATTGCACGAGAATTCGGTCTTTGCACATAGTTAGTAAGTTTCCAATTTTAGACTGAGCCTGTAAGATCTCTTGATGTGAGAGAAGAGGTCAGTCACCTGTGGCATATTCGTTACCTTTTAAGGAATAGTTAATTAACGTAATATTTGGACTTAAAGTACCTAAAATAAGTTATTCACGATTCTTCGAAAATTTCAAAAATATATACATTAAGAATTACTAACGATATATTGATAACTCCTTACTCTGTTAAAATCACATTTTTTTTACCATATTAAAATAACTGTAGAACAATTTTTGTGCGGGAATTAAATCATATCGCTCCTTCAAAATAACAGCTACATAACTCAAAATTTGGGTTTTTTTCAGTTAATACTTCAGTAGCAGTTGCATTGGTTGAAGCTTTTTAATTCAGGAACGATAAATATGATATTCCATTTTGTTCCATTAATTCAGGAACAACATATCTGTTATTCCAATTCCAATATTTAATTTTTTTTATTTGAGTTGTATCTTATTTGAAATTATGGAGATTGATATATTTTTTGATTAATAAAATCAAAAAAGTTTCAATCTCTTAAACATTTTCTTTAAAAGGTTAATAAAATAATTCCAATATCATCATTACAATAGGAATGCTATACTTTACAAATACTTATACGTTTATTTCTTTAACTCACTTAGGTCACCTGTGGTCTAGTGGTTAGCGTAACAAACTACTAAGCCCAAGGTCGCGGGTTCACAGCCCAACAGAGTGGCCCTAGTATATTTTTAAGGGAGTAAAAAATTCTTAGTTACGCCGTCCTTCGGAAGAGATGTTAAACGGGGGTCCGAGCCTGTACGATGTCAGGTACTCGTTAAAAATCCCTATCCAAATTAAACCTGGATAGGCAAAATTTAGAGATCCCAATGTAGCATCGTCCGATTAGCCATAGCAGCATAAAGTGACGTTAAATAAACAATCTACTCACTTCGAACATTCAAATACCTCTTAAAAAAATAAGATTTTTTGAGTTATGACATTGCTTTTCTGAAGGAGCAATGTGTCTTCTACTAATTTGATGAGCCTGAATTAATTAATGTATATGTTGATGTACATAAGCATGTAATCTCCTCTTCAGTTTTATATATATATATATATATATATATATATATATATATATATATATATATATATATACATATGTGTGTATATATTATGGTGATATTAACTAGTTAGTATTATATCATAAGCTTATTATTTATCTAATAAATTATCCCTTTTTTTTATCTAGAACCCCAAAATGCGCTTAATAATGCGAATTGAAATATGATTTATAAATATGATACCAAAAAGGTTTCAAATATTTCCAAAAAGGTTAGAATATTTTTTCACATAGAATAATCAATATACCTACCTGAAGAATTTTCGTCTCACTCGTCCATCCTTAATTAGTAGGTAATGAAAAAAAACTCTGATAGAAATTTTTTTTCACAATCTAAGAATTTTAAGAAAGTAATAAAAATCTCTGGTTGGCAAATTTTTAGGACACTAATAAAAATGCTCGACTCATAATTTCATGACAAGTAAGTATAATAATCATTGTAAGAGATAATATATTGATGAATCCTAGCAGAATAGCCAGAAGAGTATTGAATCATTTAAAAAGAATATACATTGAAAATCACCAACAAATAGATTAAGGAGATTGATAAAGATATTAAAAAATTCGAGGTATGCATTATCAAGTGGTATATTCACTTAGGAAACAACTTCAGAATGCTCAAGGCTTTTAAGAATGAACAAAAAGAAAAACAGACACAATTTGGCAGAAAAAGGAAAACCAAAACACAGCGAACGAATGTTATGATATATGGAATAGAAACAAGAAGTATACGGTGGGCCAGTCTTAAAAAAATGCAAGATAAAATTATTCAAGCATAAAAAGTAAATGGTAGGAGTTTATTTTTAATAGTACATTTTACATTTTCACAATGGGTTTATTTATATACTTATAATGAAGATATTTTTGAATATAATGTTACACCTTATTTAGTGTGATAACCATCATAAATTGATTTAATATCCATAGTATCATATTTAATAGATAAAAAAAAACTTTACCACTACAACTCGTGGACGGATTACATGTTAGAGACGGTACTGTTTCATGGACAGCGGTTCTGCAAGGAGGTGACGTCCTAGGTCACGCTCAACCGCTAGATTTCCACCTCCCCTTATTTTGGGTTCCTAAATTTATAATATTTTAAAGAGGCTGGGGTCCCTAGGGCCCCTGGAGGGTCCTAGATCCTATAGGGTCCATCTCCCGCTGCAAACAGACTAAATAAAAGTGTTGTCCGCAGCGGGATTTTAATCAGGATTTTCGACGTGGCAACTCAGTATTAAAATTCCGCTCCCTTCTATATAATAATTTTAATGCCATTTTATGCTGCTATGGCTAATCGAAAAATGCTACATTGGGAGCTCTAAATTTTGCCTATCCAGGTTTAATTAGGATAGGGATTTTTAACGTTCATTATATTCACTTGTTTGTTGCTATAAAGCGGTTGATAATTTTAATAAATAAATTTTTAAAAAATTAAACCTTATTCAATAAAGAAAATATAACATAAGCCAAGCAATAGTGATATAAACAAAAATAAACATTACCTTGGGTGCTTGTAAATTTAAACTATATGCGTTTATTAAATTTGTATAAACATGTATATCTATTAACTCAACCCTGTCAAAACTGAAACATAACTACTTCAGAACATAAAACCAACATATAATATTATAATATACATTTTAATGTAAATAAAACTGGGGTGTATATATTATAAATCACACAAAACTATCAATATAAGGCTCAGAATATCGTTGCCGTACTTATACAGTGATTAGCGGTAGGACCAAATTAGCAACTAATACATTCTAAAGGAACAGACCTGATGAACTAGTTCTTCAACATTGCCTCTGGACCGGCCTACATGGGACCGTTAGATCTGATAAAAGTATTACTTCATGCATAAATTAGTGCTGTAATAGGTATTAATTAATTTAATTAGCTCTATGATAATATAGGAAGCGGGATAGCGCAGGTTGTATAACGCTAGGTTGCTATGCTGAAGGTTCCGGATTAAATCCGGCTATGACAGATAAATTATTTAATCGGTTCAGACGCGGGTGGACCCTTTGGGATTCGAAGACCCTCCTGGGGCTCACCCGACTTCTATAAAGTGGAGACCCGAAATTAAGGGGAAAACGTAATTTTCAAAAGAGGTAGATGGCGATTGGGTGGACATCAGGCACGGATGGGAGATAATAAAACAACGAAGAGAATGCTTACGGAGCCACATAATGGGACCTGGAAAAGCGGCAGACCTAAAATGAGGTGGATCGGGGGAGTGGTGACTGACTTGTGGGACATCCTTGGGGTCAGGAATTGGATGACAACTGCACAGCATCTTGACGAACGGCGGAGGCCAGGACACAATTAGGGTAATATTTTTTTCCAAATCTTACTGTCAAGAGCAACTTCCTCAATGAGATCGCATCCTGCCATGTCTTCCTGATCTTGGTTCATCCATGATAATCATGGTCGGTCCTCTTTTTCTTCATTCAAGGCAACAGTACATGGTATTTTTAAGTATTCTTTTATCTTACATTTTTTTTTCTAGAATGGTATTGTGAGTACCTATTTTCTATCGGACTACTGAATCGGGTCGCGTATCACGCCTAGATATTTCGATTGCCCTTCTCCAGAAGACATTCTCCGCGATGAGTAATTTTTCTTTACCCCCTTTAGTTTTCTAATGAGGAAAAAAAATGTTTAGGACTACCGTAGCATCGTTCGATTAGCCATAGCAGCATAAAGTGACGTTAAATGAAAAAAACTTTACTACGAAAAGCATAATTGTTCCTAAAATAAGACGGACTTGACATTACCTTCCCTATTTTGTTTACAACAGATAGGACACTGATCAAGGACCAGATCACATTATATGTTTCTTTTGTAAAATTTTGAAATGTGGACTATTTGCAGTTAGCGGTTTATATGCTTCGGTCATTTTAACGAAAAATAAATTCAGTCAATCAATTATATCTATGATATGAGGAAATAATTTATGAAGCAGTGGCCTTCTGTGAAAAAATATAGAGTAAAAAAAAAAAAAAAAAGTGTATTCGGAATAATGCGTCGGCCGGAGTTCCGCGACTTGAAGGTTATAAAGAAGGAAGGATATCTTACTATCCCAAACAGACCGGTTCTTTCATTGCCTTCTTAACGCTTGAGTGGGTTTGCTGTTTTATTACTATTTTATTTTTACTTTATTCGCTTATCAGTCTACGCTAATAAGTAATTGAAGTACTTTTTTTTTTTTTACTAACTATATAGAACAAAAATAATAAGCAAAAAATGCCGAAATTATTCTTCCACGAAAGTCCTGGATTCAATAAAATTTAAACAATCGAAATAAAAGAAAAAATACCCCAAGTTCAGCTAATTGGACACAAAGGATGCCGAAAGCATTTAAATTCTTTTTTAACAATTCGACGGAGCTTGGAAAGAAATGCGCATATACTTTAAGATGAAGATAAACCTTTAGCTGATATACAGGAAAAAATTTAATTTGGGAAAAATTCAACTTAAAAAAACAAATGCATGATTGTCTTTGAAATATTTCCACTTTTAAAAATAAAAAAAAACTCTAGTTAGTGATTTGTTAAAAGTCTTGGGCCGAGGTTGCTCTTTTTTTTTGTTGTTTGTTTTGTTGCGATTCTCCTTTAGATGTATGTTGATACCTGAGCCTACAAATGTAAGCTACATCAACTTAGCTTTATATATTCCGCAGAAATCAATGCCATCGGAATGGTCCTCCGATATGTCATCAAATCACCTGTTGAAAATTAGGTAGTAATACAGACTCTTTGAGATCCTTAAAAGCCATGAGTAACATGTACCCTGATCACCCTGGGATAAAATGTATTTTAAACCTTACAAAACAGCTACATGATGTTTGAACATCGATACATTTTATCTGGTCACCGGCACATGTAGGTATTATAGGTGAAGAACTGGCTGATAGGGAAGCAAAAGAAGCACTTTCTCTTCCAGGTCGTGGTAAAGCTGTCTTGACTCCATCCGAGCTAGCGCTGCCACTAAGACAGAACGTACTCTAACAGTGGCAGGCCCTATGGGACAATAGCCCTCCAAATAAATTGAAGCATACAAAAACTGTTGTCAAATCATGGAGTAGCTCCTGTTGTAGCATCCGAAGAGAGGAAATGGTCCTTACAGGACTAATTACTAAAGAACACCCGCCAAAATGCGATAAGTGCAACGAGAGCCTGTCAATAGCCCATATCTTCGAAGGCTGTGCCTTTTACAAAAGAGCGATGGATAAAATAGCTCTACCTACCAATGTATCCATGATATTGGGAAATGAGGAAGAATACATTATTAAGGTGATCACATTTCTATCAAAAGAAGGACTTATTAGGAATATCTAACTTTATTTATAAAGTTTTCCTTTTTTTTTTTATTTCGGATTTATAAAAATTGTTACTAAAAAACGATTATACTAAACTAAGCTGATTACAAATCGGTTTAACGCCTCAAATTTGGAACAACCGTGCACACTGAGTCTTGAAGTTTTCACTAACAATATTCATTACCAACCCAGATGAAACAATTAGCAAACAATTAGGCACATACATTTATACTGGCATTTACCAATTATCTAAAGGATATGTTTGTTTATTAACTAATAAAGGTCCATTATCCTCTATCACATAAAATAATTTTTTTTATAATTTATTGTTATTTGATGGTGATTGTTTAAATATTTTTATTTTAAAGAGTAAAGTCTTGTCCTCACCGGGATTCGAACAAGGGCCTTCCGCAACTCTAGCGTGGTATATTACCAACTAAGCTACCATGCTGCGTAAAAAGTACCGCGCTTGAATTGCGGTTTTTGAGTTTAAATAAAAACCGCGATTGAGTTTAAATAAAAATATTTAAATAATCACCATCAAATAAAAATAAATTATAAATATAAAATTGACGGGCGCCAACCAGATCCTAATTAAAAAGTAATGTTCAATGAACATTCTTCCCCATATATGCATCGCGAAAATTGCGAGAATTGGGGATATATGGTAGGATCGGTGGAGAGAATGGATTTGCCTGGTCTGGTTACGAGCCTGGTAGCTTAGTTGGTAAAGCACCACGCTAGAGATGCGGAAGACCCGGGTTCGAATCCCGGCCAGGACAAGTCCTTTCTTTACAAAATAAAAATGTAAAAATAATTTTTCAGCTACCTAATATTTTATCGGCACTGCCTAGTTACGGATCGAACTACTTTTTGTCTAGCATTTTGTCAAATTCTATAAGTTAAATTATAAAAAAAAAAATTGCATATCACAAAGCCACTGTTCCTGATTTCTTTAAGCCCATGCATACATATACAGCACTGTTTCTGAATTTAAACGGAAAAATAGAATGCATCGATTCTAATTTTCTAAAAAATAAGCCTAGCTACATATTATCCCAATATTTCCATTTTAGAACTGTCACTTCAATACAGAGAATGCATTTAAACAAAATTAAGACATTTTCTTATAAACTAGAATCGTTTTATCTATAAAACAAACCTACAATAAAAAAAACCCTTTTCATTATTTAATTAAATACGAAATACTCAATATCTCAAATCAAGTGGGTACTTATATTTCAATAGGCTGATAAATCATAGCTATGTTCAAATTACAAAGCGGCTAAAAATGATTATTATTTTTATGTTTTTTCAATTAAATTTCATGTAGAGTTTATGCTTTTAAATTATAGTGTATATGTTAACATGGGAGCGGAGTGGCTCAGTGGTAGAGCCATGCTGAGTTTCCATGTCGGAAATCCTGATCCAAATCCCGTTGCGAGCAAGACTTTTATTTAGTCTGTTTTCAGCCGGAGACGGATCACATAGGAACTGGGACCCTCCTGTGGCTCGTCCAGCCTCTATAAAATATTATAAAAATAGGGTAACCAAAATAAGGGTGGAAAATCTGGCGGTTGAGAGTGACCTAGTACAAGTCACCTCCTTGCAGAACCGTTGTCCATGAATCAGTACAGCCTCTACCATGTACTGAACCCCAGACCCATCCACGGTTTGTAGTGGTACAGGTTTAGTTATATGTTAAAATATAGTAACATAAACTGGTATTTGCATAAAACTAAATTCAGTCGAAAATAATAAATATAGACCGTTGTTTGGCAAAACTCCTCTATTTTATAATATTTGAAAGCTTTCCTGTCTATTACGTGATGATATTAGGCATTATAGATATTATAATCACGCTGATATTTTACGTCAGCCCAGATTATTGACACAATATTTACTTCATGTTTTCCTTTTCGAGACTGTAACGTGTTACGATTCATCAAAATATTGAAAACGATAACGTTTTCGATTTAATCTTTAAATTATCGCTAAACGAAAAATACATTACGACATATGTAACGGTTAATCGATATAATAGGGCTGATGCAAGTTATAATAATATATGTATAAATAATAATAATAAATAAATATTACGAATTTCAGGCGTTGATGACCCTGGGGTTTTACACCTTAAAGCCCAAATAAACAAAGAAACAATAAATAAATATTAAAATATATTAATTCGGTAATGTGCCTTGAGAACTATCAAAACTAATGGGTTGTATAAAAAAAAAAGATCGTTTACTGCCCTTTTTCACCTTCCCCATGGAGAGAAGATGGCGACAGACAGTATCTTTCGACACAACACATTCCTGGCAAGTTCGCGAGTACTTGAGGACGGATTTGACTCAACAGCTTCCTTCAGAACCTCATCAATATCTATTAATTGTAGAAAAGAGATAGATGGGGGGTGCAGTAAAAAAAACAGTGAATAAGTACTAGACATATATTTATGTGCCGACGTTTCGACCTACAGTGTAGGTCATCTTCAGGGCTATGAGAGAGAAACAAACAGAACAAAAAATATAAAAACGTACAGTAACAATAATATGGTGACATGTAATGTAGAAAATTAAAATAGTGACAGATATGAAGATTAAAGATAACGAATATTAAAAAGTAACAGAATATAATAAAATTAAGATATAGACAGATTTAATAAAATTAAAGATAATGAAAAGAAATTAAAATAGTATTTTAATTTAACTATTTTATTTAATTAACTATTTTAATTTATTTTCATTATCTTTAATTTTATTAAATCTGTCTATATCTTAATTTTATTATATTCTGTCACTTTTTTAATATTCGTTATCTTTAATCTTCGTATCTGTCACTATTTTAATTTTCTACATTACATGTCACCATATTATTGTTACTGTACGTTTATATATTTTTTGTTCTGTTTGTTTCTCTCTCATAGCCCTGAAGATGACCTACACTGTAGGTCGAAACGTCGGCACATAAATATAAGTCTAGTACTTATTCACTGTTTTTTTTTACTGCACCCCCCAACTATCTCCTTTTTACATTTGATCATCCAGTCAACTATTTTCCTCTCATAAATATCCATTAATGGTCGCCCGGAGCCCTTCTTCCTTTCCAATGTACTTCCTCTCCACTGCTAAATTTTTCAAACCAACGCCGCGCAGTGCGGTGGTCAAGAACACCTTCCCCTTCCAATTCAACAATTTCACGAGTTGCTTCAGCGGCTGTGAATTTTTTTTTCCAGTAATGTCTTAAAATTACGAGAATTTCGTAGGGCACTGTCATGTTTATTCAATGAAATAAATAACTAAACTGAGGTTTTTTTTTGAAGAAGTCCAGTGTTAGTAAACAAGCTTAGAGAATGCTCTAAAGGGATTAATAAGAGTTGGTAAATATTAAATAGCATTAAAATATTTACAGACTTTTGAACTATGGAATTTGATAAAACGGTCATTTCTTTTTTATACACCCTATTATACTATTATCTACAGCCCCGGTGAATAGGTGATTTTTGTCTAGAGAGAGTTATCTGTATTTAGAGAGATGGAACCGTGTCATTATCGTAGTTTTTGGCTTGAAATGGAGTTGTTGGCTTGGATTGGAGCAAACCGTTAAAATGGAGTTGCCATGTAAGCAATAACTCCTTTTCAAGCCAATGCCTGACTTAGCCCCTTATTCACTTCGAAAATAACACGATTACGCTTCTCTAAGCACAAGAAAATCTGACTTGACCACTTATTCACCGGAGCTGTAGATATACAGGATAAATAAAATACACATCTACAAGGGTTCGCCTTGTTCGCCTAGCGGCGGGCCAACGCATATTTTACAAAATATCTTGGCGAGGCTCTTAAAATATGTGTATCCTCGTAGTATTGTTTTGAGGAGTTGAGTATTTCGCATTAAATAAAATGTCCCAATTTTATTTTACAATTGTATTTTAGATAAAAAATTTATATATTTGAACATTTATAAAATTAAGAGGAAATATCAGCAAATCGTTTCAGATAAAAACAGGTGTGAGACAAGGGTACGGACTTTCACCTGTTCTCTTCAACATTGTTCTCGACAAAGTTATGAAGACATTACGGGAAAAGGAAACATGGGGAGCTAAAGTAGGAAGTCAGAAGAACAATATCCTGGTAAAATATCTGGCTTTGGCGGATGACTTAGCCCTACTGGCAGATTCGGAAGAAGACACGATTAGGCAAATAAACTCCTTAAAAAAAACTAGGCTTAAAATATCCATTCAAAAGACCAAATTTATGACTACAGATCATCACTTTAGTTAGTAAGAAGTGAAAACAGAATTGGGTAAAATTCAGGTGGTTAAAAGTTTTAAATATCTGGGGAAAATAATAAGCATAATCTTATCTGAAAAGGAATGAATGGAGTACAGAATTAAAAATTTGGAGAATTCATGCTACTTAACGAGTATTATGTATAATAAATAATGCCTCTCTAAAAAGGCCAAAATTCTCTCTATTTCCCAGTTTACATAAACTTCTTAAAATAGAGAGAAGGATTCTTAGGAGAAAGTAACACCAGAAGGATACAGGCTGAAATATAACTAAGAAATTTACTTTGAAATGAGTGACTTGGAAACAGAAATGAGGGTTAGAAGATTTTATGGTCACATGAAAAAAAAAAAAATTCACAAAAATTACAAATTATAGGCTAAAAATTCCTCAAAAATGCGGTTCTAGTTGCAGACAGAAACAAATTTCCATCCAAGTCTGGACAGAAGAAAGAAGAAAAACCTTCAGTGAAATAGTGAGTAAAAAAAGATAGGCCGAGAAAAAATGAAAAAAAAAACCTGCTTCATAGTGCCATAGCCGTTTCACCTATGTTTCACGTCAAATAAATAAATATATTTCACTACATTCTCTATATTGAAAAAGCTGTCTTAAACTCCAAATAATGGAATAAGATGTAGCTTGTTTTAAATGTTTTAAATAGATGAATTCCATAAAATTTTAAATACTGTCATCTTTTGTGTAACGTCTTAAAGAAGTCAGGAACAAATACTTTGTGATTTGCCACATTTAAAAATATTTCTAATTTAACTGCTTCGTTTTAACGGCTTATTAACGAATGAATACTTAAAAAGTTTTTAAGTTCTGTAGCGATTGGTCCGTGGACGAAAGTTTGTAAGCAAATATTGGTGGTATCGGCATCGAACCTTTGGGTCCGCTAAGACATATTATTATTATTGCGCTGAGTTGTCATGCCATTGTTACCATCTTTGAATCCCATTCACTAGCAGACTTTTATTTAATCTGTTAACGACCGGAGATGGATCCTATGAGGACTAGACCCTACTTGGGCTCATCTAGCCGTTATTATTTAGACACCTAAAATAAGGTGGTAAAATCTGACGGTTGAGCGTGACTATTATAACTTCTTGTATACGATTTGGTATAGAATCAACAAGTTTTTTTTTACAATTTTCTGATATTTGCGTGTCTCTAAACCATGTCCGAATTATTGCCTTGCTTTAACTATAGCCCTAGATGTGTGCCTCTTTGAGTCATTGATGTCTGTTCACTCAAAGTAACAATCTTAGCGCGTTTTTTCGGAGAAATATCCATCTTCAAAAATAAGAAAGAAAAAACTTTAATTAAGTTTACGTCTGCAAAAAAAGCTGTAGTTCTAAAAAATAACAAAATTTAACGCGTCTGTGGCTTTGTTGTGTCTCGCAACTTACTGATTGACAAAACACGAACACAAGATAGCCGCCATTTTGACAAATAAACGTGTTGCCAACTGCGAAAAACTTGTATTATTATCACAATAACACATTACTGTGTTTTTAATGTGTTCACATTAATTCGCACAGTTACTCTATATGTTCTGAAAGCACAAACTAGATTTCAAAGAAGTAAATACTTGGAGCATTTAAATCACAATATAGTAGATCTATTGGTGCCAATCTTGGATAGCTGCCAGCTAGCTTCAAGCATTTGTTTTGCAACTCTTGTAATTTTCTACAATTGTTCATGCTAATGATCATGCGAACACGACAATAATAAAAATACAAAGCAAAAAAAAAACACGGAATATGCCAAATACAAGTTATGTAATATGTTTTTATTCAACACATTTAGCTTGGAATATTTTGATAGCAGAAAAACTAATTTAGTAGCATTATTAAATAATTAATTAAATCACCAAATTGCATTTCTTTAATACTTATTTATTTATGGGTTCATTAAATTATTTATTAATATGCTCTTTAATTTCTTTATTAATATGCTTTGGGTCTTATTTATTAATATGCTTAGTAGCCTAATTATTAATATGCTTGGTATCAGTGAATCAAGAATCTATGTGTCAATATTATGTATGCGCCTATGATAAATAAACAGATGCAATATTGATAATATGGATATATTTATATTGAAAAGTAAAAAGAGACCTGACATAAATGTTAATACCGTGGAAAAATTCCCAAGAAAAGCCCTTAGTCTCCAAACTAAAACAGAAATATAAAATATCTGTCCAATATTTCGCCCATTCAGGCATCCTTAGGGTAGATAGAGAAGAAAGAAAAAAAGAAAAAAAAAGAACAAAAATGCACTCAAGAAGCATCCCACCACCTCCAAGGTGTGGAATGCTTCCGTTTATAAATCCACTGGTGTCTTGATAATGTTGTTTTTCTTATCATTGCAATCTTACTTTCATTTTTTCATATGTGAGTGTATGTTGAATTTTCATATTCTCCTGTATTTATCACCTGTTTTTACCTAACCTTACCCAGCAGGGGTCCAGTTACCTTCCTTATGATTCATTAGTTGCTTTTGAGCCTTGGAGGTGGTGGGATGCTTCTTGGGTGCATTATTCATGTTTTGTTTTGTTTTTGTTCTTTTGTTTTTTTTTTCTTTCTTCTCTATCTACCCTGAGGATGACTGAATGGGCGAAATATTGGACAGATATTTTCTATTTCTGTTTTAGTTTGGAGACTAAGGGCTTTTCGTTGGAATTTTTCCACGGTCTTAACATGGATATATTTATATTTTTTAATTTATTTAACAACATAATAAATTCAATTACATAAAATTAGTGGAGAGCGCAGTTTCTTACTGCGTAGCTGATTGGGTTACTAATCTCAAAGTCCGGGTTCAACATCCGGTAGGAGTAGACAACTAATTTATTCTGTAATCAGTTGTAAATCAACTATGTTGTGACCAGATGACTTGGTCCTTACCCAGTATCTACAAAGGGGGGAAAACCGGGCGGTTGAATATGATCTCTGCGAAATGTTGGGATATGATGATCATGGGGATATGATATCTACCGAAGTGTTGGGGGTCGTGCAGGCTTTATGCTAATATATGACATCTTCATAACATTAGGAGCACATTGAATAAAGGCACCTATACAAAATATTAATAGTAAGAGTGAAACTATCATATACACAAGTATATTTTGTAAGCTGAAGAGATACAGGATAAAAAGTATAGCTATAATAAAATAATAATTGTCCATCTTAACTCTGTTCCTATTTCCTTATCTTAAAATATTCGGACATAGGCGTGATGATCCTACCAACGTTCTTCTATTGCGGAATCACATTGAAAAGTGAAAAGTGTCAACCGTTTGGAAGTTGGTGCAGTGAGTCTCTGCTCCGGGAAAAGACATATAGGTCCTCGTGCGCCCGATTACCCAAAACAGTAATTATCCATGGATCTAGACCGATTTATGACTATCTTTGGACCCTTCAGTGTAAAAGACGATGGTGAATATTTATAAATACATAAGGATTAGTGTAGATCGGTCCACCCTCTATGACAGATAAATTACTTAACACTAGAACTACGAAAAATTACCTTATACCAATTTCTACCAATTGGTCAAAAAGACCAATAAGAACAAACAAAAAGAGGTTTGTTTGTTTAATTTAAAAAAATAGTAGAATTCAAGAAATAAAACTATAAATTCATAAGCTAATTTAATTTTAAATAAAATAAAATATATTTCATTCAAATATTGTAATTACATAACATAAACAGTAGTGCGTGTTACAACTTGCAACTAAACATGGCAAGCAAGAATACTAAATTAAAATTTTATATATTACATATACACTAATTTACGCATAATAAATTGAAAACATAGAACTTTTGAACTTCAGGAATTTTCCAGAATTATAGACGTATAAATTTCATGATATTTTCTTGACCGGTTCGTACATATAGGTATAACACATCGATATCTCTGAAAATTAAAAACGTAAGAACGAAATAATTTATAATATTATTGTATTTACAAATTTAATAAAAATCATGACATTATCATAAAATATTAAATAAGACTAAAAGAGGAAATGCTATAAATAAATTATGCAACCGGTCTTCCTAGTTCTAGTATTAATCTGTTTAAAGCTAAGAGATTTGAAGACCATCCTAAGGCTCATACAGCCTCTATAAAGTGGAGTACCCTTAATTATGGAGAAAAACTGACGGCTGAGAGCGATCTGGGATAAATTTCTTCCTTGCACAATCACTGTTTTAGAAAGTATAGTCTCTCCCGTGTGCCTAACCTAAGACCCTTCATGGGTAGTGGTAGTACAGATTTTATGTGCATGCATACATATATGTGCATATATACATACACTTTTCTTATTATGTGATAATAAACTATTTATTTCTTCATAACCTTTTCCTGTTTTTCTTTGAGATATAAATCCATACGAATAGCTAGATATCAAGAAAAATAACCTAGAAATGTTTCATATTATTAAGAAAGAAACCATACCAGTACCTGGAAGATGATGTTGAAATTAGGAAAATTTTTTAGAGTTCTTTTCGTAGTTACAGGTTGTGAAAGAAAAACTGCTTGAACTTTTACATAAGTTATAAACTGTACTGCATACGTAAAACACCATAAATTATACCAATTCCACCTTAAGTAACCAAGCGGCCTTATGTCACCAAAATCAGAGGTGACTATCTGCAGGTGGCTTTTTGAATGACACATCTCTCATTCCGATGAATGTTTACCTGTAGAACTGTTTAGCTATATTTCTTGCACACTCATACTCCTTCAAGTACTTCTTTGATATTAAATAGTTCAATTAGATCTAATTAAGGTAATATCATAATCACTGTAACACTTATTTTAAAAATGAAAAAAAATTTACCACCATTGTTGTATGTTGTTGAAGGGTATGGGGAACATTACATAATAGAGACTGTTATATTTTAAGGCAAAGATTGTGCAAGGAGGTGATTTGGCTGAAATCACGCTTTCCAACAATGAAAGATACCCAATTTTTAGAGATTGAATGAGTCTTAGGAATATCTGCCGATCCCACAGGGTCAATAAATAACGCTCCTTCAGAAGAACAACGATAATCTCAAAAACCTAATTTTTACTAATAATGGTTATGTGAGTTGATGTTGATTAACTAGTAATAGAAGAAAATTTTGAAAAACTTAAACTTTTTTATTTTAATTCATATTATTATTCCCATAAAACTTCAAGTTCAAACATCATCATCATCATCATCAATCCTCTTTGAGCAGTGTGAGGAGGAATTCTGCACTGCCTTCTCCAGCTCTGCCGGTCTTCCACCAACTGTGATCGTCTCCAATGGAGTCCCCTCTTCGCAAAGTCCTTCCTAACCTCTTCTTCCCACCTCCTCCTAAGCCGTCCTCTTCCTCGTTTTCCCTCCACTTTGGCTCGGTAGGTTTCGCTAGCAATTCTGCTAGGATTCATCCGCAGGAGGTGTCCAAGCCATGTCAGTCTTTTTTCCTACATTAGCTTGTTGGCTGGTTTAACATTCAGGTCCGACTTTATAGTGGTGTTCCGGACTCTGTCTCTTTTCGTTTTGCCCTCTATCTTCCTGAGAAATCTCATTTCTGCTGCTTGTATTCTGGATTGGTGTTTTTTTGTCAGCGTCCATGATTCTGAAGAGTACGTGAGGATAGGGAGGAAGGTCAACTTAAATACAGCCACTTTCGTTTCCTTTTCTACTTCTCTTCGGTTATGAAATCCTCTCTTAACCACTTCAAACATCCTGCCCGCGGCACTTCGGTGCATCTCGGTCACTTCCAGATCGATGTGTCCGTTATCGTTTAGATACGCTCCCAGATATTTGAAGTTCTCCACTTGTTCCAGGACTTTATCTTCAACTCTAATGACCCTCATTATTCTCCTTGGCTTCTTTCCTACCCTCATCATTTTAGTTTTATTAGGGTTTATGGTCATATTCATAGCCAGCAATTCTTCTTTTAATCTGACAACTTTTTGAACTTGAGGTTTCTGTCATTCTCTGAGAAAACCAATTTGCCATCCGCAATGGCCAGCAGTGAGAGGCTTATTGGGCTCAGATTGGCATATCCTAGGTGGAATTTCCTCATTTTTGTCTTGGTCTTTCGAAGAACTGAACCCATGATCAAAATGAACAAGTTCAAACATGATACGCCTAAAATATGACTTTATAAAAGAAACAAATAAAAAAAAATGTTGGAAATGGAATATCATATATATATCGTTCCTGCATTAAAAACCTACAACTGCTACTGAAGGCTTAACTAAAAAATGCTAATTTTTAAGTCATGTCGTTGTTTTTTTTGAAGGAGCGAAATATGGCTGTTAAAAAATTAGATGATTTATCTGCTACAGCTGAATTCGAACTTACGATATTCAGAGCAGCAACACAGTGCTCTTTACTGAGCTACCCCACTCCCTATTCCAATTCAGTAACATTAATTATTTTCAGTTGCGATACATTATTTCTTTAATTAATCCTCACTGAGTGAGAGTCATTTAATCTTGCGATAAGTTACCATCAGTTGGACTGTGGTCAGACGACTTGATACCACTTGGTTTTGAAGTAGCTCCAATCCACTCATATCCAATACACTCATAGTCCTCGAACTATAGACCTATTAATTTGCCTATTTTAACAGAAAAGATTAATAAAGTCACTCACTTGTTTTACATCTTTTTTTCCTCTTTATATTTGTATCCTCATCTATCAAGTACAAACATTTAAAAATCAATTTAATTAATAAATAAAATATTTAATCAAATTATTGTAACTGCCATTCTACTCTAAGACATTATAGTTCATATTTTATTTTTGTATTGTCATTCCAAAGGAATATGTCTTAGAATAAATAAAGATGTTACTAATATTATCATCCATATATCCATAAACATGAGGTCTCATCAGACGACTCAAAAAAAAATGATATCTCAAAGAAAAAACCTTTTGTACAAAGACTTACTGCTTCGAGTGGGCGATGACCTGGCATGATACTCTTTGCGGAGGTTGCCGTTTCCTCTTTCTCAAAGTCGGCTTAAATAAAACCTATTTCCAGTACTTGAATATTTTGTCGAAACCCACGGAGAAGATGTAGGTAGAACTTTATTTGCATGAGCGGATATCTACCTCGTACGCAATGAATGGGTAATCCCCAAGTTGCGGACAGAAAATAGCGTATTGCTCATCGAGTAATTATATTTCTGCAATACACAATTATAGTAATCAGTAAGAAATTTTAATTTGAATGGAAATTACATATTGCATAACACTGGAGACTGTTTACTTTCTTATACGCAGTCGATCAAGTATTAAAATTTCAGACATTTTCAAAATTCAGATTTAAACTGAAATATTCACTTTGAAAATCCAGAATGCAATTACCGACTAGGAAACTGAAGCAGAGTTCTACTACAGATGAATCACGCTAGGAGTGCCTTCAATGGGAAGTTTCTCCATACACCCTTCCACATAAATCCCTTAGGGGAGGTTTTCGAAAGAAGGTCACAGAAACAATGTGTGCCAAATTTTTATAATTTCTATCTATAAATTATTATTATTAGAACACATTTGATCGAGTTTCAACGTACGGTCGTACACTCGTATCCATAATTCATAAATCATTAAAAATTGTGGAAGAAATTGATCCTCGCCGTTTTTTATATGTATTTTAGTCCAATATAGCCTGATTGTATTATCATTTACTTTAATTATAACATACCTATTTTTTATGCAATTGATACCATTTACACTTATAAAAGTCTCTTCTTACATTATCTCTTATGCAATTAATATTCTTTACACTTGTATAAAGTATTTTTACCTATCAATATTAATACTGTATTTTCAAAAAAAAATATTTTCATTTTTATTTTATTTTATATAATTTGGTTTCTAGATTTTTATAATTTTCCAATTTTTATTTCTTACTTTTTTATTACCTACAATTTTTAGTTCGTAATTTTTTTCACTTTCTACATTTACCCATATCATTTTTATCATTTCACATTCCTATTTTATATTCGGTTTTTGTTTTTTATCTGTATTACCTTATTTTTTTACTTTTCAACACTTTCTGTTTTATTATTATTTTCTTCATGATGTGGGTTACTACCTTTTTGGCACTTCGTTGTTTATAGTATACACTCATACATTTTAACCTTCATAATTACCTTAATGTACATCTTTATCATTTTTATTGTCTGTATTCACCTTACTCTTGTTTAATATGTTTTAATATATTTGTACCATTTTCTTATATTGTCTTTATTTTGCATATAGCCCTGAAGAGGACCTACAAAGTAGGTCGAAACGTTGGCTAAACAATAAAGTTTTTCTCAAATTCTACGAGAAATTCATTGAGACCTCTACCCGGACCAATTTCTTCCACATCTATTATCAAGGTCAACAATTATCATTCAAAAATCATTAAACATTTTTTGACTCGTGAACAGTATTAGTTCTAGCACATAGCAGGGAGGTTCCCAAGCCTGCGGTTATGGTAACGGGTGACTTTCACGAATCGAAACACGGCAGCTAGGTTTCCTCTTACTTTTTAGAGGCTGGGTGAGCCCCATAATAGTCTCCAGATCACGTAAAGTCGATCCATTGCTATTAATAGAATGAATAATTTATTCATTTCGGTCACAATTCGGGACCTTGAACTAGGTAACTCCCCGCCAGACTTGATGTTAAATATAATTTATTTTTAACAGCAGAATACATGTAGTGACGGGTTAGGTGAAACTGGTGCCAGCGAGCCCCCAAACAGAAATTGTAAAATATAAAATAAGAGAGGCTGGGTGTACGAGTAAAAAAGTTAAAAAATATTATAAATATATAAAATACATAAATATTCAATAATTAATGAAAACATTTAAAAAATATATCCCTAGGTACTGAGCCACCCCGATCCCAAAAATAGTTAACCATAGAAAATAAAAATTTGTATTTGCAAAAGCTATAAAAACTAAATAAGCTCTCCAGTTTTGGATCGTTAAATTATCAGAAGAACTAATAACATAGGTACTTCTAGGTCTTTACAATTAGGTTGTCATCAATTTGTTTGTATCCTCATCTGCGGATCATGCGTTCATAATTACGATTTTTTCTTTTTCCGAAATAATTTCAATCTCTAAGAATTCCATTATTTTTATTTGTCTGCCTTTTATTATTTTAGCATTTATCTTCCCTGCAGGGATTCGGCCCTGTCCTGTACCGATCATCTTAAAGTTAATTAATTTTAATTTGTGGTTTTTAAGTGACGTTGCCTCTCAGTAATAAAAATATAACCTTTGTATCTGTAAACATCAGAGATAATGTGACGCGTGCCTACTTTAACTAATACAGTGACTAATATTGGGCGCCATGCAACGTCGTAAAATTTACAACAATTTAAACAACTGCAAGAAAAATTTTTTTTTCTACTTTTCGTGGAAAAATTTCTCAGATGATGAAAATATTATCAGATTTCCTTAGCGTTACATAATTATATTCAAATAGCTAAACTTAAATTTGTATATACATTATATTTGTACATAAATTGCATTATTATATAAACAAATATTTGAGTGATGAAATTTTTTATCGGCATCGGGGGACTACTTTTGGTTCAGTCTTTTCGTGCTCAATCAGCAAAAATTAAAAATATTTTTTAAAAATTGGCAAATCCCAATATCTTTGATTCTGACTTCTTTAAGCCGTTACTGAAAATATAGTAGTTTTTGAATCCAATGGAGTGCATCGATTTAAAAAATAAAACAAGCTATATCTTCTTCCAATATTGCTTTGGCAATATTTATATATATTACACTACATGGTGAGGGGTCATGGGCTCAGTACATGTTAGAGACTTTATTTTATGCTTAGGGGGCTTAGAAACTATGCAAAGATATGTAAGAAAATCTGCTTCGGTGGCACAGGAACACAGATAGACCAATACCAAAATTTTTTTATTTTTAGTTGTGCACTTTAGATGCATTGGACTTAGACCTCTACAAATGTACGGTTGTGAAGTGTGGGGTGCAGTGTCAACAACAAAGCGAAAAAAATTGCAAACCTTCCAAAATAAAATCCTACGGATCGCAGTAAACGCGCCTTGGTTTGTACGAAACAGTCAACTATACCGAGAGCTAAAACTAGATACGATAGAATAAATTATTAAAAAGCGTTACACCAGATTTAAGACCGGATTACCAGCAGTCAAAGGTGCTGTAGCATTCAACATAGGCGAACCTATTTCATCCTCAAGACTAAAACCGACTCTTGAAAGATATTCTGATGTGAACTCTATTTTCTCACCAATCGTTTTAACAAATTGTAATACAATCCTGTTTTATTTTAGTTTTCCGTTTTATTGTACTATACTTCTGTTTATTATTACATTTATTTTAATTTTATTTACTTAATATCATTCTTTTATATGAAAAAAACTATTATATCTTCTCTTGTAAATAAGCTGATAATGTACAGTTAGGGGCGTCTCTTGCATTAGACGAAACCCATATTTTTACCTCATGCTAAAATTTAAAATTATTAAAAAAACCATGTAAGGGTCGATCGGGTAGCCGATCTAGAAATAAAGGATATAGGGGGCAGATGCATTGGAAACCGACCGTCAAAATAATTACACAAGTTGAAAATGTTTATATACTATATGAAATATAATATGTATGATGCATTTATAAAATATGTTAAATATGTAAATAAAAACTCCAAACAAACGTATCTTTATTAAAATTAAAATAAATACTACTACAACTCATGAATGGTACATGGTACAGGCTGTACAATTTGTAGGACAACAGTTCTGTAAAGAGGTTACTTGTCCGATATAAAGCTCAAACACCTGGTAGTCCCCAATTGAGGGAACACATTTTAAAGCGGTTGAGTGAGGAGCGTCTCGAAAGAGTCCCCAATTTATGGCCATTAGTAGATTAAATAATTTACCGTTGAGAACAGGGCTCGAACCCGAAATATTCAGCACAGCAATTCACTTGCACAGCAATCCCTCTCCCAAATAATTAAAATATTCTGTTGATATCTCGCTACAAATATTTACTCAGCTGTTAATCTAATAAGTCCATAGTCATTATTAATCTTAAATTGATCGATTTATAAAATAAATGCAGTTAATTGAATAATTGGCGTAAAAGGAAATAATTCAAAATGTAATCAAAGTCCGATTACTTATGAAAAGATAAAAAAAGGTAATAACAGAGAAAGCGGCAATTTTATCTCAATTAAAAATCGATTAATCTTAATCGATGTACGCTAATCGTAAAATTACAGAATATTCCATCATAAATTAATTGCAATCTCATTGAAGCTAAAAACAGCTTTTCCTCATAAAATTTTCTACATAACTTTTCCTCTTGTTGAGGATTACTCGGATTAATTATGAAGTGTTTTAGAATCAAATATTTACAGAGATACCTGGCTAGTTGTGTGAATCACTAAACGATTCTTCTCAATGAAATTATTATTAATTCCAAGGAATATAATCAGTATTTTCCTCTTTTGAAAAAAATTGTTAGCATTAGACCCGCCAAAAAATTAAGGAAACCTCACAAATTACGGAAATGGGATGTTATCTTCTTTTTTTTATTGCATTTGTTCATATAGTTATTCAATTTTTTCTCATAGCATTCTGAAATATCAGATTCTGAAGAATGATTTTAATAATGAACTACGGGGATTATTACAAACCATCATTTTACAAATTATACAACTATTTACTTAATTGCTTACTTTTATTTACTTAAAATAAAAATATGAGTGTTTTTCCTTAAATAAATTATTTTGTTTTGCTTTTTTCATTTTTTTTAAGAGTTATAATATAGACAAATCAATGTTATAGTTGGGAGGCAGTAGTGAAGTGGATATCATAATAACCAACTACACCCAAGTTATCATTATGATTATGATAACCATAATTATTTAATTAATATAATTAAATATCCTAGGATACGTCGTCCTTCAGAAGAGACATAACAAGGAGGGTCCCGAGCCTGTGTGGTTTCAGGTACTCGTTTTAAGATTCCTATCGTAATTATACCTCATTAGGCAAATTTTAGAATTATCACTTTTACTTTAGCCATCATACTATTAAGTGCCAGCAAATAAACTAACAATTTTTGTTTTAATTACGAAAGGTTTACAAAGTACAACGATGCTCAAAAGGAGGTGAATATGGGACTTCAAAGATAGATAATTAAATGGGATAATGCCTGGGGAGAGGTTACCACTGAATGTATCTCCTTCATCCATATGCATACTATGTTTATAATAATTTAGATTAATTATTTATAATAGCGACTTTACTCGTATAGATAAAATTGCAAGTTAAAAACCCTAAATGAATGACTGATTTAAGGAATATATTGGCTGCAATAGAAAAATCACAGAAAGTAAAGCCTTAAATTTCTGACTAGTCAACTTTTGCCAATTCAGACATCATCACAACACACACGAAAAGAAAAATCGCGTCATGTGCTGCACTTTGCCTTCTTTAATGCGATTTTTCTTCTGGTGTGTGTCTTGATGGTCTGAACTGGCGAAACGTTGCCTGGTTGTTTTTCACAGTATTTTCGGGATTTTTCCTATCACAGCCTATTTATAATAAATGTACCATTTTGATATTATGCTCATTTTTATTGATTATGGAATAAATTCATCTCATTTATACCTTATTTCATTAAATAGTACATTCTTATTCTCTACATTCATAATAAAACATGGGATGCCACCCTGAGATTACCACGATGGAGTTACAGCGCATTATTACACATTATACCAATTCATAATAACAATATTTTTATTTTGAAGAGAAAAGATTTGTTGACTCCGGGATTCGAACCCGGGTCGCCACGTGGTGCTCTAACCAACTGAGCTAACCTGGCTTCTAACACGGCCAGACAAGTCTATTCTCTTTACCTATATCCCCACAATTTTAGCCATGTATACAAGGGGAAGAATGTTTATTGAACATTACTTTAATTAGGATATTGTTGACTTACGTCATTACATTATTTATAATTTATTTTTTATTTATTTTTATAATATTTAAATCTTTTCTCTTTAAAATAAGTTTAATAAAGAGACATAGAGACAGTAGAGTCCACTCTACCTGTTATATACCCAGCTCAGGTTATTTTAATACATTCTTTTCAAACAATATATAATTGCCTACAGCGTCTATAAATGGATAATACTAATCAAGAATATTTTGCATCAATGATTATGTTAAACCTAAAATCAGATAACACTAATCTCGCACTATCTCGTATGAGTAACACTAAAACAAATTTAACCTGACGTCATATTCCTACCATAACCAAAGGTCAAAAATGACATAATAACAATTGTTAATTAGGTAATCATTCTTAAATGTTTATTGATAAGGGAAGTACAAAATGCATTTCTGTGCAAAAAGATGAAAAGAGGCATTTCTACGTTGAGCTGTCTTTTGAATTAAAGTTGTAACACACCAGGAAGCTTTATGATGGGTAAATTTTTGGACTTTTGACGTGAGATGGTATGTAATTTAATTTGCATATACGTGACCTTTTTGTGTCTTGTTTTTTTGTGTGTCGTTATGTTATTTCGTTTTATGTTTTAACCATATTTTTTTCACTCATTATATATTTGTCTCATTACCTGACAATAAAACAAAATGATAATCAGCAGATTTTCAGTCTGTAAAAATTCATGACATGAGAGGCATGAAGAAGACCAATACAGCGATACCTCTCCCGTGGCATGGTTTAATATTCTTAGGATAGCAGATCCTTCACCAACGTTAGCCGTATTTTAGTTGTTTTGTTTATTTAATGTCTTATGAAATATATGTATAAGGAAATGTATAAGGAAAATTTACGCTAAAATTCTTCCACTTTTTTTTAAATTTAGGTAATACTAATCTGTCATGATCAATAATTATGCTAAGACTGAAAAAGATAACTGTAATCTCATTATCGCTAAAAAAAAACATAAAACATGTACCATTACAATCCACGAAGGGTCTAGAGTTCATTACGTGGTAAACACTGTGCAGTTTTTGGACAATGGTTGTGCTGGGAGATGATTTGTCCATGATCTCGCTCATCCCCCAGGTTTTCCCCCTATGAAGGGTACCAACTATTTAGAGACTGGGTGAACCTCAGGAGGGTCTGTAGAACCCACAGGGTCCCTCTCCGGGGTGTTAAAGGATTAAATATATTACGTGCTACGAGATTATTGCTAACCAAAGGTCAACATTTTTTGGAAAGTCTATTTCTTCACCAAGTTCTTTATTAATGACTTCAATGAATAGATTAGATTCCTTGACTCAAACGATAAATATACTGCGTTAATATTACTGTTAAAACTTGACTACCAGTACAAATTTAATTTGTCCATTATTAATATCCTAAAAATAATTAATTATAAATCATTATATTCAATATTAAAAAAATATCTGTGTATCTTACTATGGAGGCTAGAAACTGGAAATTTACACATTTGAATATATTTATATAATACAAATACACCGTTGATATTTTTGATAGAAAGATATCACATATTTATCATTCTTTGACAAAACAAGAAGGATAGCCTATTTTTAGTTTGAATCCACTAAGCATGAAAAATTAGATTTGATCATAAATTAATTAATAAATAACCCAATGATATTAGAAGTGAAATATATAGTAAAAAAAATTTTTTATTTTAATTCTCTTGTTTATCTTACTGGAGTACATATTTTTGAGTCATTCATTCAAGTGAGTGAAAAAAAATATAATAAATGTTAATAATGACCTTGGAGTACATTACAAACTCCAAGTATTAAAAGAAAAAATTGACAATCTACTAAAAGGTTAATAATGTGCAAATTTATAAGTCAAAAAATATTTAAATTAAATAATAAATGGATTTATAAGAGATGAAAATTGAAAATGACTGAAGAAGTCGAAACGTATTTTTAAATAAAGAAAAAAAATTTTGACTGGAAAAAGGTTTTTTCACTCACTTGAATGAATGACTCAAAAAAATTTTTTATAAGAGTAAATTATTAAAATTTATGAGAATCTTTCTATGGCAATTGTATAATATTTATTTCCTAATGTCCCTTAACTACCCACACATGAATTACATCCTTGAAGAAAGAAGATATTTATAAAACTGGAAATGAAAAAAATATAAATAAACATGAATTATTACCAAAATCGAATTAACCTTTATTAATAATCATCCTTTCAACTTTTGCATATAAAATTAGTTTGTTTGTATTGAGATTAGGTACATAAGAAGCAATAAAATTATTTTAAAAACTAACACACTGATCCCCAAATGCTAAAAACATGTCTTAATTCTATACATACGATATATATATATATATATATATATATATATATATATATATATATATATATATATATTTGTATGTATGTGGGTAGGTATGTAAATATTTATTTGAAAGGATCAGTGAGACATAGTGGGGGAACAGGACTGACACGCAGTCTAGTAGCGGTGCTGGTGCAAGCCTACCTTGTGTCCTTCTGCCTTCTCTAAAGGTGACGACAACCCACTTACCTTTTACCGCAAAATGCATTATAATATATACACACACATATTATATATATATATTATAAATTATAGGTATAATATTTATTAAATATTTTTATTTTGAAGAGAAAAGATTTGTCCTGGCCGCATCTCTAGTGCGGCACTCTTACAACTTAGCTACCCGGCTAGTAGTGCCGAAGAGTGCCGCACTAGAGATGCAGAAGACCAGGTTTCGAATACCGGACAGGACAAATCTTTTCTCTAAGTAAAAAAAAAATATTCAAATAATCACCATCAAATAAAATAAATAAAAAATAATTTCAAAAAATATCTTTGAGGCGTTTCAAAAAAAAATATTATTTTTGACTTTTTCGTTATTTCATATAACATTATAATATTTATTTATAAGATAACGTAAAAATTTGTATCTTCTACAAGTTTCTTTTCTGGATTAGGTATTAAACTCGGTAATTCCATCTGGATAGCAGAATTGAATTTTTAAAACTCTCTAGTAGGCCAAACTCGTTCACGAACTTATTCAAGCATCAAGCAGAAAGTTTAATTCATTTTTAAATTTTTAAAAAATACTGAATATTTTTTTCTATTTGTGAGTTTACTTCAATGATAAAAATATCTATGATATATTATACATTAATTACTAACAATATTTCTTATATAATATAATTACAATCATTCAAACTCTATTTTTTATATTTAAAATACTAAATTATTATGCTACTCTATCACGATATACTTAAACACATTAATTTAAAATTTATAAAGCTGTTATTGGAGTAATACCAATAAGAAGTTTATCTACTTGCCTTAATGCCATATCTTTAAACATCATTGATAATACACGTAAAATAACAAATTAATACTACAAGCAAAATATATTAACTTGTATTATTTATTATAGCAAAGTTGCAAATTTCAATATGTAAGTAGTTTATTAGTATCATTTTTTGGAATCTGTGCGCCGATGTTGTTAATAACTGATTCATTTCATTTGTTAATAACTGATTAATTTCATTTGTTAATAACTGATTAATTTCATTTGTTAATGACCAATTTATCTTATAAATCGTAGGAAAAAAATAACCGTAAATAGAATTTTTCAAACCTTCGATTTGAATATATCTCATAATTTTAGCACTGCTTTTTAGATGGTAACATGGAGACCAAGACTCATTTGAGTTACATAAGCAATAGTGAAAACAAAAAAAAAACTTGTATCCAGGTAATGCAGATATAATATCTTCGGACCCTAAAAGAGATCATGGAAAAATAGTTTTATATACTAAGCATACTAGACTGAAACGACAAAAAACAGCTCGCCGTTTCAGGCTACTTCAACATTTACTAGACAAACGCTTTAAGCTCCCGATTAATTACAAAAGAATCATATACATGTCAATCGTTAGACCCATCTGGACATAAGGAATAGAACTTTGGGGCTCCACTAAGCTATCGAATTCCTCTCGTATTCAATCCTTACAATCCAAAATCCTTCGTGACACCCTCAATGCTCCTTACTTTATTAAGAACAAAGTAATCCATAATGACCTTAATGTCCCGTTTTTGCTGATCTGGCCCGAATCCGCTATACAATATTTTCATGACAAACTTCATTTCCACTCAAACCCTCTAGTTTCAAACCTAGCAACCTCTTCAATTCCTGATAATCCTCCGAGGTGTCTAAAAAAAAAGGTGGCCTCGTGATCTTCTAGGTTGAACTTTTTATTTGAGTACTACCACTGGATAGTTTCTCTACTAGCCTTTATCTCTAGACATGATTTATCTTTCATTATACTGCAAATTTCAATACACTAAATTTTAAATACATTAAATAAAAAACATACCAACCGTATCTCAAAATGGTCAATTTCCTAAATACGTTTTTGTTTCACTAAGATGAGGATATACAAACAAATTTCGGCCAGTACAAAATTGCTGTTAAATATGAATATTTTTAAAAAATTATTGTTATTGGTTAATTGCTAAACGATTTGGGCAAGAGAATAATTTGTTCTGCCTTAAAATTAAAAATGGAACCTCCTTGAGATTTAAGAAAATTTAGAGCGTGGGGATACACTCCAAATTACTCACACCAATGTCATTGAGTTTTTATGGGGCGTGATGACACAATGATTAGATTGCTGAGTTGGTGTGCTCGGCTGTTCAAAATCATCTATTCTGTTTACAGCCACGAATGGACCCTCTACGGCACCAGTTCCCAAACTGGGGGGCGTGAGGACATGTCAGGGGGGACGCGAAACAAGTTGAACATTAAATTAAATTTAAGTAGTCTTTCTAAAATTCTAAATTAACCATAATGTTTAGAAAATTGACCACTTTGATATAATGGACAAACCTTCATTATGGTTAAAATATTTCAAAGTGTATCCTAGTGTATCACGGGAAGCTCTTCGTTTATATTTGCCTTTTTCAAGCACCCATTTGTGCAAAAAAGCATTTTCAACACTTATGGCAATTAAAACAAAGTATCGGAATAAACTTGATGTTGCTAGTGACTTGCGTTGTGCACTTACTAAAACTCAGCCACGAATAGGCATACTAGTTCGAAAAATGGAAGCCCATACATCTCACTAACCAACCTAATCTATTTTTCTCTTATTAATAATGTTTGTATTTTATAAAACTGATATTGTTGTACCTTATGGCAGTATAAATCAATGTAATACTTATTTGTTTTTGTTTTGTTCCTAGGCCCACAAAATTTATTGTTAAGGGGGGGGGGAGATGCTTTCATTTCAACAAAAGGGGGGCGTGGTACAAAAAAGTTTGGGAACCCCTGCTCTACGGTGTCAGGTACTTAATCGTTAAAGATGTTTAAAGATTTATCTCGTTTAAGATACAGAACTAACTAAACATAAATAGGAAAAATTTAGAGCTCCCACCGTAATCCGAGAAGCGTTCGCTGCATAAAGTGGTGTTAAATGAACAAACAATCTAAAACAGTACTGTACCATGAATTATAGTGATACAGGATTCTTCTTTATTTTTTTTTAGTCCATTTTTATGTAAAGTTTATTATATTTTATTCTTTCAGATGCATCCTTCATATTTAGGATTGGTTCTGGTGGTGGCGTGCCTGATCGGTTCATCCGAAGGACAAGGACTCCTTCCTGAGATAGACGCCTCAGAGACCCACGAAGAGAACGGGATGCCTCTGCAGATCTTCAAGGCACCAGATCGCAAGTGCCCTGATGGTCAGCAGAAGCTCAACGGAAAGTGCAGGACTGTCTTCACCAATTCGTAAGTATATCTTCAATTAGTACTAAATACATATAATATTTATTTATTGATTATACTTTAATCAAATGCACCGATTTTTCATTTATTTACCTTATCTGATATATTTCCTTTATTTATATTTATTTTATCAAGTATTTGTGTTATAAAGATTTTTTCACCTGTTGTTCTTTTAATTAGTAATTGTATTATAATGTTTCACAAGAATTAATTTATTTTTTACTACTGCTCTTACATTATTTGTGATTTGCTTGTTTACTCTTATACATCTCTGGCTATTAAATGTTTTTATTTATTCATTATTCTCTGACTACGTTATTCTTAAAGTACATAGTCACAGAATAACATTTTTTCTTTTCGATTATATTATATTCTCAAATTTTAGGAATTTGAAAAAAACGAATACAGAAGAGCGAATAAAGCCTTTAAATAACCCACTTCATCAAACTAAGTTACTGATGAAATTCGGATAAAACTTCAGACTAAGGCCGTGTTATCAATTAAAGGAACCACACTAGTGATAACTAACGGAAATTCGTGGTAACTAAGTACTCTGTATTAAAATTTAAAATACCATTCGTTCCTTTAATTTGATATTATTTAAAATTATCGCTGCTGTCCTGAAATTGAAATTTACCACTGTATTATAATAATCGTGGGGGAGAGGAGTGGCTCAGTAGTAAAGCACTGAATTGCCATGCCGGAAATCCTGGTTCAAATCCCGCTGCGGGCAAGACTTTTATTTCGTCTGTTAGCACCCGGAGATGGATCTTATAGGATCTAGAACCCTCCTGGTGCTCACCCAGCCTCTAAAAGTGGGTACCCAAAATAAGGAGGAAAATCTGGGCTAGGGAAGTGATTTGGCCGAGATCAAGTTTATGCGCCAGGTTTTTTTTCCTCAAATAATGAAATCAATGCTGCAGGAAGATCTGATCTGTAGGTCCCACGGAGTCTATCCGTGGCTTAGCCGGATTTGTATATAATGAAGGTTTCATAAGTCAGTGAACCCCATTTTTTAAAAAAAAATTTTAAATTTTATTTATTTATTGATATTACAATAACACAACAAGTAAATAGCCTAAGTGAATCATAATGACAGGAGATAATGACAAGTAGAAAAACTACCCACTGGAAGTACTCAAATCACAAGTTCAACTAAGAAGGTCACGTGGCCATCTTCTTTTCAGATGCATCGGAAGTTCATCGGATATTGAAGAGGAAGCTAGGTTTGAAACAAGAGGGTTTGAGTGGGAACGAAGTTTGTTATGAAAGTATAGATACCGGGTTCGGGCCAAATCAGCAACAAATGGTACATTAAGGTCGTTATGGTTGACTTTATTCATAACAAAGGAAGGAGCATTGAGAATTTTACGAATAGTTCTGGATTGTAGGGATTGGATACGAAAGGAATTGGTTGTCTTAGTGGAGCCCCAAAGTTCTACCCAGTATGATCAAATAGTCATGCGTATGAGTATTTTGTAATTAATTAGGAGCTTAAATGGTTTGTGACCTGTTGTGAAGTAACGACTAACTAAACCTAAGATCGCGGGTACTTAGCACGGCAGGAGGCCCTAGACTTCTTAAAGGGAATAAAAAATCTTTGGCCCCGAGCCTTTACGATATCAGGTACTCGTTAAAAATCCCTGTCCTAATTAAACAGGATAGGCAAAGTTTAGAGCTCCCACTGTAGCATCGTCCGGTTAGCGGTAGCAGCATGAAAATGACGTTAAATATACAAACAAATCGTTTTTTAGATGAATGTTGAGCTAATTTGTTAAGCAATCTATAAGTCTATACAATCTACAAGGTCTATCTGTTTATAGTTATAATAACACAGGCCAACGAAGGAAAAACTTATGTACTGAAAATACTTTATTCCAATAGTTTATGGTGCTGAATCCAAATATGATATTAAAAAAGCTGTATCTCCCTCAATTTCTTCACATTTTATAGTTAAACTTATTAAATTAAGCGATTTTTAAAGAATTGAACAGCTTTAATATGTAAAATAAATAACTGAAAACTAGGTCTATTGGTGTGGATGAAATTGGTAGCACTGCTAAACGCATTTGTTGGCCAAAAAGGTCGATTCTTTTTTTCAGTTAACAGCTGATGTTTTGTTTACTGTAAACCTAACCTCACTTTCACACGTTTCCTGTACGTGTGCTCAGTACAATGTCTAATCGTGGTTGTAAAAACTCTGATGCAGTTTTTGTTATATTTGTGGTGAGTTTGTGATTAAAAAGCACCAAAGAAACATTAGAGACTTTGTCAAAAAGGTTTACCATATCTATCATACTTTGGAAATAAACTTTGAATCCAAAATGACCTAAAATGAGTTAGTAGCATGGTTATCATTCGTTACTAAGTTCTTGGGAAATGAAAAAGACCCAGTCTGTTGTAGCTAACATGTTACAGAAGTTTAAAAAGGATGTTTGATGAGCCTGAAAATTAACTTTTTGAACAACCACCTTGATTACTTCCCGGACAATCTGGGAGATGTTAGTGAGGGGCAAGGTGACCGGTTTCATCTGGACGTTAAAGTGGTGAAAAAACGCTACCGAGGCCGCTTGAACACCAACATGATGGGAACTACTGTTGTTCACCTCACCGAGAAGTTCAACAAGCGACTCATCATAGAAAAAGCTACACGAAGAAGCTTCACCAATTCCAGTTGACAAGTGAAACCTGTATTGGCACATTATATCACTGTTTTAAGTAGCCACTGTAAATGCAAACGATATGATGGCCCTTATGAAGTAACATAGGGTTTCATTAATTCCCCCATATACCGTATAGGGGTTTATACAATGTAATACAAAGCATATTGCTGGAAAACTATGGGTGATGCAAAGAAAAACTAAGGCCAGATATAGATTCAGCATATAAAAACTTATAATGAAAGATCAACTAATACAGTTAAAAAAGTTCAAAAAATGTTTCTTTGTTGGTCTGTGTGATATATCTTTATCTTTTGGTTCAAATCAGTCTGCGTAATGTCACAGGCTGATTTGAACCAGGGACCTGCAGCAATGCAAAGCTACTCATTCGACTTCAGGCTATCTACTAATCCATCTACTAATGATATTAGATATAATTCTAAAATATTAAGACGTGGTATTCTTTGTCTTTTTATTTTCACATTTTAATTTATTTATTATTCGTATCATTGTTAACATTACAGAATGTGTTTCAGACCGAAATAATAAAGAGAGACTATCATCACAATCAACTAAAGTTTCATGCTTCTAGATTTATTAGGTAAATATTTAACTTTCTTTTATAATGCTTTTTCATAATAATTTACCTTTCTATAAGATACAATTTATAAATTCAATTTTTTTAAGGCTATTTCTAAAGATCCAATGAAGAACACTTGATTGAGAAAACCCTTGGATTTGGACTGAAATTATTCTCAATGAACGTGTCCAACTAACTTAAGATGCTATCATAACTTCACATAATATATGAATTTAAATAGAAAGATTTGATCAAACATTTGCTTCAGATTTTGCTAGATAACATACAGTAATTTATTGTGATTAAGTTGAACGATACACAGTAACTCTTGAATAATCAAAGCAATTGCTAATATTATTGTTTCAGCTTTATGAAATAACATAAAAAAAAAAAAGGTTTACAAAGACTGTCATAACTGTTTGACGTCATAGACTTTAATAAAACTAATGTAAGAATTTTAATATATTTATTACAACATTTCATTTTTCTTTATTTTACCTTAATCATCTAACAATTTTAAGCTCTGCCACAGGTAAATTTCATAATTGTAATATTTAAGGGAATTAATCTATTATCGAATCAAACTTAGAAGAGTATCAAAGTCTACAAGGTAGGTAAATAATGAATAATATAGCTATGTTGTGGATACATACTATATTATTGTCGTACATAATACATTTTATCAGATATCTCAACAAAAGAGAAGTGAATATAAAAAAGAGAAAATTAGTAATGGTCATTTTGCCTATTCATACTATTCATGCCGCTTCCACATATTGAATGATTAAAGAAGGGATTTGAAAACAGATGGTAAGATAAAAAAATAAGGTTTTATAGCTTTTCTTTATTCTTGCGGTGTTAATCAATAAGTGAAAAAAAAAATCAAGAAATTAAAAAAATGTAAAATGTATGAAAACCCCAACCACCGGGTTTTCCCCCTGCTGCTGGTACCAACTTTAAAGAGGCTGGATGAGCACCAGAATGGTCTGCAGATCCCTCAGGGTCCATCCGTGAATGTTAAAAATTTAAATACTCGTAGTTTACTTGTCACAGGATTTGAACCCAAGACCTTCTATGCTGCCCAATCAATTCTGCCCTCTAACAATAAGCTACTCCCATAGTATTTTCTACTAATTTAAAAGCTAATAAAATACAAGAAAACAATTATTGAATATAAACATTGACACGAAAAAAACAAATGAAGATAATTGAAGATTCACGTCCGCATCAAGTCGATACTACACTCACGTCATGAGAGCTACTACGATGAACTGCCGGTTTTTGGACAGTAGAATTTTCTGGAAACCACAGCCGATAAAGAATTCGCTGGAAGGAAACAATTGTGAAAACCGAAATTCCAGGCAAAATCATGGTCCAGTTGACGCAACCATCACTTTTTGACAATATAATTTCTTTCAGTTACCTATATAGAAGTTAAATTATTATTATACCTAATTGAAAACTATAATTACAATTAGAATTTAAAGTATTATAGAGAGCGTTAACAATTATAACTAAATCGTTACAAGAGGCATTGAGGGTCTATTCATTCCTATGCTATGTTTTATATTATTAAATACATTTTAAATAGTCTAATTGATTTTGGGATGCCAGAGTAGTTATTTATGATAATTACTCAAATTATTATTTCTAACTTTATAATTAATTGGATTCTTTTCCAGAGGTTGGTCGTGTGTTTACCAATTTACTAATTAATTAAACCATCAATATATTATTCATATGTACATAATGCATCTGGGTTATGTAAGCACCAAAAGAATTATAATGAATTTACTCTATTAATACAATTTGAAATAAGATTAATGATTCAATATATACATTGAGAAGTACACTTAATGATTCAGATATAGATATATATATATAGAGAGGATTTCCATAAAATACATAACAGAACTTAAATTACAACTTATCTAGTGAAACAGGGGTAGATTACGTCTGTAGGTAAGGTCACGGCCTAGCCGTCGTCGAATCTGTGTCTTATGAAATTTTGAGTCTATATTCAGTAGGTCTGAGAATAGGATGTAAACTCTTTTTCATACCCCTAAGTTATATGTGTCGGCATTATTTTCGATTATGCGTCGACCGTAGCAGTGACGCTGATGATGCTGCATTTTTGATGTGTTGTAAGGGCATGTCTGAATAGTGTAAATCCAAGTTCGCAGCCGAAAAAAACGGACGGGAATACTTTTGGTGGCTGAAAACTTCAAAATTTTTGGAGTTATTTCACTTTTTGGCTGTATCTCCTAATCAGTGCGTTTTAGGGAAACACATACAGGACCATTGTAAAGAGAATTTAATTTGCTACAATTTGAGCCCAAATTCAGCTCTGTAGGTCTAACAGATCCTGAGTAAAGTTCTAATCATATAATACTTGAACGGAATCTTAGCTCTATCTAATATATAAAATTGTCGTGTCACAGTGTTTGTAACAAAACTCCTCCGACTTGACCGATTCTTATGAAATTTTGTGACCATATTCAGTAGGTCTGAGAATAGGATGTAAACTATTTTTCATGCCCCTAAGTTAAAACTGTCGGCCATTATTATTGACTATGAATAATTTGAATCCACCAATTGTGGATTCTTACACGTTTGGTCATCAAAAATATCACCAGGAATGTTATTGAAGCTGCAATATTGACTGGAATCTTTAAAGGAGAAATCGTCCTGTACGTATTGCAATGATATCCTGGGTTCATCCATAATACCATTCATAAGTCTTCAATTTGATATAAGCTTGGCTTTTGCTATGACCATCAACAAGTCTCAATGCCCATTTGCGGTTTGGAACTAGAACATCCATGTTTCTCCCATGGACAATTATATGTTGCATGCTCAGGTGTTAGTAAACCGTCTAATTTATTTGTATTAGAAAAAGGCAGATTAAAAAAAAATATTGTGCATCGATTAGCGCTGAATTAAATTGAAATAAATAGTTATAATTTAAAAAGTATTATTAGCCATAATTAAAAATCAACCATGATATACCTCATTTATTATCTAATGTTTATATTTTATCAGTTAGGAATTTTGTATATTATTTATTTATTACATACTGTAGTTAGATATAAGATGAATAAAATGTAAAATCGAAAATCTATTTAATTCATTTTTTCACAACCGTTGTCTTAGAAACAGTACAGCCACCATATACTGCACTAAGGACCTTTCATAGGTTGTAAAGGTACAGTTTTTCTTTCTTTTTTTAATTGATTATAAGTATAAACAATTTGTTTATAAATCAACCCCAAACTATACCCTATATTTCATTGTTCATATAAAGTTTGGAAGGGATGTGCTATAATCTGTAAGGTGTACAAGAGAAACACGATGAGACAAGGGCGAGATTAATTAAAGAGCAGAGGCGGGAACCCAACTACTTTACCTACGCTCTAACCTCATAAATAAATTAATTTACCTCCATTACTTAAGATAATTGGTATATAAATACCTTGTTTTAATTAATAATAATCCAATTAATAACGAAAAATTAAATTAAATTCACTACATTCACTATTTTTTAGAATGAATAATATGAATTGCTAGCGAACTATATGGACTGTATGTATATATAAAAAAATAAATAATCATAAAGCTTAGCGAGCCCGAAGGCTCGATGCCAACACGACCAATCTCTTACAAACATCTGTCCATGGACCGCCACCCAAACCCAAATACGGCAGTGGCCTCACCTCAGTAAACACAACCTTCCCATCTACGCCTCGGTCTACTCCTCACACGCTTCACTGTAGGCACAGTTCTTATTACTTATTTCTTAAGAATTCGTTCATTACTAAGCCAAAAAACTTTACAAGTACATCTTAATCTTCGTGAAGGTATCACTTGAATAATATTAACCGGGTGCAAGCTTCGGTGAATATTCCCCTAAATTCTCCAATGGTCTCATCCGTTTATTGAACAAATATTCTACGGAATACCCTGTTTTCGAGTACCTTAAGCCTTAAATGAAGGAAGCCGTTAAGTGAAGAGTTAACAAAATGAAACCAACCTTTCACCTTGATACGGTCGCAGAGAGGAAGACGGAAGCAAGGGATTAGCGCCTTGAGCCGTCGGCGGGAGAAGCTAAAATAGGATTAGAACCTTCTTGATGCCTTCCGACAAAGGAGATGTTCGAGAAGGTTCTCGACATTCCCGGAATATTCTTTCCCTACTTCCGTGTTCTAGAATGTTCGGCCTTGCCTATTTAAATACCTCCCTCGCCTCGAGCGAGTCAGTCTGAGAGTAGACCAGGCACGGTGATGATCTGTAATAAGTGAGTGTCAGTGTGATAAACTAGTCAGTGTTGAACCGGCCCGTGTAATAAGTGTATCAGTGAACTGTGACAGTCTCGCGAGTGTAATAAACTGTTTCTGTTTGTTACTGTGTGTCAGTCTTACGGTCGGTAGACTAGTAAACTATAAGTGTTAATTATTAGTTATAAATTGTAGTGTAATTTTATAATATTCATACAAATTTTTGTCAATAGTTAAGTCATTTAGAATTAGTAATATCTTATATTATTGTAATAATTAAATAGGAGTTAGGCCTAGATAATAAATATTTAGAATATTGTTATTGTATAGTTATATTAGTTTAATAATTTAATTGTTAATAGTTTACTTGTATCTTTTTTATCACTTTTTTTAATAAATGTTAGTATTTTTAATTCAGGAGTAGTTAACAACCTCATTAATGATATTTACAACTAGAAATCCGTATCCATTAATGCTAAAACTAGACAACAGTAATTCGCCCAGAGGAACATAAATATAGATATATCTTTTGGGTCTGTTTCGGAAAACGCATGCATTCCGTAATTATGAATACCTACTTATATGAAATAACTACATATGTTTCAGAAATTTAACATATAACTTAATTATAAATGCAGTAATAACTTTATAACAGTTATAACTTTTATTGATAACTATTATAACCTAATAGAAATAAAAGAACCTATGTTTGTATTTATGTATAATTTAAAACACAACAAATAACCAAGACAATTACAGATATACATTTTCAATTTGGATGACAAATATCCACAATAGTCTTGATAATTTCAGGATCTGCTCAAAAAAATCCCTGTTTTCGTACCTCCTTCCCCAAATATATTCACATAGGTACGAATCTATCATCGTCCGGTAGGTACCGCATTTTCTCTTGTTCCTTTTCTTGAGAGATGACCATAGAGATTCGATTCTTTGAGTATGAGCTCCTGAGGTTTCTTCATTTCATGTCCCTTGCAACAGAGTCTTTTTTTATGTCTATTTTTCTTGAGCATATTTTATGCTTGATTCTTGATTTTTAACTATTTTCGCCAATTCTAAGAAATTATATTAATGACTAAGTAAATCATATGCACTATAAGTAAACTACATGATTTTATCTTTCTTTACATTTTTAATTTCTATTAGTTATAACAGTTACCAATAAAAGTAACTGATACTAAATAACAGATAATTAAAAAATAATCTGCATGCGTTTTACGAAACAGACCCTATATTTTTATCAAGCGTAAAATTATTGTTAAATATAGAAAACAAAACAAATTAAAAAAAAGTATACAACTAAAAGACAGAAGGTGACTTATTGGATATCATGCTCAACCGCCTGGATTTCCTCTAATTAAGAGAAATGAACAAATGTATAATTTGTAAAATGATCCGTCGTTGGTCGGAATATTCTAAATCCAAAATTATTATATTCGAACAAATATTTCGAGTCTAATTGTTTGGAAAATCGGAATTTTATTCACTGAGGTTATTCACATAGATTTTCTTTTCCCGGACATCTAAGTTCCTTTTTCTTTAACATTAATATTAATACTTTTCCTTAGGTTCGTTTTATTCTATTTTTTATTTTTTTTTTCATTTTCGTTATTTATTTTTGTTTTTACTTACATGAAAAACGTAATTGTATCGCAGAATCCGATAATTGCCTCATACGTCTTTCTGGTCTAATGGACGGTACACACTTATGACATTGCAGTGGTCTTAAGGGTGTTCAAAACAATGATGACGATGCATGTCTCTATTGGGAGACTCAGCGGCGTATAGCAGAAATGCCACGTGCTGGCGTTGGGTAAAAAAAAGCAAGAAAAAAAACGTACGTGTATTTATCTTCAGTAATTTAATTTTGTATTTATAATAACTATCCTATAATGTATAGAAATTGTTTTATAATAAGAAGAGGCCGACCAAGAATTTCATGGATGAACCAAGTTCAGGATGATATGGCATGATACCGTCTCAATGAAAAAGATGCACATGACAAGAAGACTTGGAAATGTTATCCTAAAATTTGGTTGATATTAAGTATTAAGTTTGTGTTGAGTTATGAAACTCCACTAAACAAAAATGGACCTCCTACACACTACTCTCGACTTACCGACAGTCACAGACTTCATAAAACGCAGACACATCAAATTTTTTGACAGTCTGAAATACAGTACTAACCCTCTTTTCAGGACACTCACTCCAGCAGGACGGCCACAAACGTGGCAAGATCACGTTCAAAGTCTCAGCCTGAACTGAGAAATAATAAAATAAACAATAAAAGGACACGGTGTGCCCCATCACCGGAAAAATCCAAAGTTAAGAAATAAAGAAAGAAATTAGAACCTTCCGTCTTCTCATCCTCCTCTTAAAATGTGCGCAGTACAGTAAAAGAGATTCCTCTCCAACCTTATCGTAACCCAGATTACAAATCTTCAAACTTATAGGGGTTAAGGAAAAAAAAAAAAAAAAAAAAAAAAATTTGGTTGAAGAAAACCTCAACTTTAAAGAAACTCTCTCAACTACAATAAAAATAACAATTCTTTAATTTTATTTAACTTTATGTTTTTGTATATATTTTTTTCCGTTCAGCATGTCTATATTTCGTAAAAATTCAAAACAAATTTTATTTTCGATTTTTTAATAAACCTTTTGTTTTATTTTCATGATTTTTTTTCTGATTGTTTGTTCATTTAACGTCACTTTATGCTGCGATGGCTAATCGGACGATGCTACAGTGGGAGCTCTAAATTTAGCCTATCCAGTTGTAATTAGGATAGGGATTTTTAACGAGTACCTGACATCGTACAGGCTCGGGACCCCCGTTTAACGTCCCTTCCGAAGGACGGCGTAACTAAGGATTTTTTACTCCCTTAAAAAAATCCTAGGGCCACCTGCCGGGCTACGAACCCGCGATCTTGGGTTTAGTAGTTTGTTACGCTAACCACTAGACCACAGGTGACCGTGATTTTTTTTCTTATTTATAAGTATTTTCTGCCTTTTAAAGGTTAGATTTTTATAACTTAACCTTTTCCAACTGTTGTCATCCAATGCAAGGAAACAGGGAATACCATTCATTGTATGATAGTCCCCATATCCCCTCTACTCATAGGGCCATAATTTTCGGAACGAATGCGTCAGAAGTCAACAATTGACCGCTTGCATTTCGTCATTTTCGAATTGCGAAAACAAATCTTTAGAAAGGTCTGACGGCATCTTCAAAGACAGAACAGAACGATGGCTCAGAACATTCCGAGAACTTCGAGAAGAGAGCAGTGCACTACGGCAAGAGATAAGGCAGGCGCAAGCGCATGCAGAATGCTACGATGTGGTTTCACTTCTGAAATTAGTTTCAGTTTCCTATTTTATGGATTATATCTATTAAAATTATTATCATTATAGGCTCATATTGTAAGGTTTTATGCATGTTCCTAATTATATTAAAAAAAAAAAAAAAAAAAAAAAAACCAATACCCATGATGTCATTGAGTTAACATTCGGTCGTTTCAACGTCCATTGTGTCACAAGATCAATAGGCGCCTTTATCAAATCGTTTCTAGTTATCCTTGAAAAATAATTTTACAAATTCGAATTCGGAAAGCCGCCTAATTTTTCAAATCGTTCATGTTTGGTATCAGTTTCCATGTAATTTTGACGATATAAATGAATAGTGAATATCAATCTTCTAGGGTACTGGACTTTACAGATATTTTTTTTCTAATGGTGTATAATAATACAAAAAAACCTTTAGTCCAAATTCATATATTGCATCATTTTCTATAAACAACTAATCAGTGTTGCAGTTGCTGACTATGGGTGGACCTCACCCAGCTTCCTTTAAATGTTAGTCTACAGAAGAAAAAAAAGATTGAGATGTACTGACTAAATGGTGATGTGAAGCGTGTATCGAAAAAGACCACTCGAGGGTCGAAACGTTTATAGAAAATGATACAGTATATGAATTTGGACTAAAGGTTTTTTAGTATTATTATACACCCTTAGAAATAGAAGAGAAGAAGTAGTTGCGACTAGGCTGAGGATCGGTCATTGCAATCTGACTCATGCATATTTGAGCCGTTTAAGTGGCCTAACTCCGTTTTTCAAATTTTTGCCGGTTAGCATGGTTACATGTACAACTTCATATTATATCAGTGAAGCGTTACAGGTTGCTTATATTCCGAGCAAATACAAAAAGTTTTTGACACATAAGTTTTCAGAATTAGTTCAATAACTGAACCGTGTAGTTTGAATGTGGCCTAACTCCATTTATTTTATACTTACATCAAGATATTTACTATTGATAATGTCTATTGGGATATATACGACCGGAACATCATGATTTCTTCAAATCCCTTTCACACGTGCAAAATGTAGATGAATAGTAAATTGTTTTGTAATAAATTTATGTTTGTAATTTTATATGTTCTGTAATTAAAAAATGTTTTGAATCGCATAAATAGTGTTTCCGAAGTGTTTTAAAGATATGTAAAATAAATTGAATATTGCTTTTTTTTTCATTTTGAAGCATCTTAAATTATGCTGAATGGACTTGGGTACCTTCAAATTTTATAATGAATCTGGTTGTAAATTTTGAAAGTGGCCTAACTCCATTCTTGATAGGAAAACGTACATTATTAACTTAATAATTGTTGCTATTTTAATAGGAACCATAAATTTAACAGGCTTAGATACACTAAAGCAGTATGACTCATTAGTATCCTATATGTATATTTTTAAATTCATTGAAATGCAAACCCTTAAATATCTCAATTTGAAGATAAATGGAGGTAGGCCACTTTCAAAATAAACGGCTCATTTAATTACCAAAGAGCCCCAACCACATTGCGAATCATGTCAATCAACAATGACTATAAAACATATAATAGAAGATTGTACATTACTACAAAAAACCTTTGAAAATAATAAAATACCCCGGTCTATAGAGCTTGCACTAGAAAATTAAAAAAATACAATAGATAAAATAATAAACCTTTTTAAAGAAATAGATCTCTACCATAAAATATAAGACGAATTAAAGTATAAATTAGCAAATAGGTAAAAGAAAAAATTATACGCAAACCAAAGAAAATTAAAAAAGTAAAATAAATTAAAAGACCATAATATACATAAAAGTGCAAAGGGCGTAATAACCAAGAAGTTGATCGCCCAAAAAAATCTAATCTAATCTACACCCTTAGAAATGAATAGTGAAGTGGCCCGTGGTGTAGTGGTTAGCATAACAAACTACTATGTCGAAGATCACGTGTTCCCAGCCCGGCAAGGTGTTTTTAGGATTTCTTATAATGGAGTAAAAAATTATTAGTCCTGGACAACCGCTGGACTAAAAGCAGTGTATTCTCTATCATATACTAGACCCCAGTGGGGTCTCTATCATGTATTAGACCCCAGTGGGGTCTCTATCATGTACTAGACCCCAGTGGGGTCTCTATCATGTACTAGACCCCAGTGGGGTCTCTATCATGTACTAGACCCCAGTGGACTTGTTAATAGTGGTATATATTATTTTCTACTTTATAATGCAATAGATAATAGAGAAAAACGTGTTACTTTCAAAGCAAAAACATTTATGGCTTCCACAAAAATCCTGATAACACGGATATTTCAGGTAAAATAACAATTTACAAACTTGTCAAAACAACTGTTTAGCCTTTAAAAGTTAAGAGAAAAGGAAAAGAAATCGACCGAGAGACACAATGCATAAATTAGGGAAATGAATGGAGATAGGATGTGATTGGAGGGAAAGGTGCAATTAACAAGTCGTTCAAGGAACCAACCTCTCATTTATTCAAACAGCTTAACCCTTCTCCTTGTTTTTAAACTGTCTTCTTTCTTCTTCTCTAACAATTCGATTCAACTCTACATAAACTATACAATAGTGTATTTTTTTGTATATTTAATACAAAAATATATGGGTTGGACAAGCTGAATAGGAAATATCTATAATTATTTATAACTTGCATTTGTATTTACATAGACTTTATTCTCTTTATTAGCGTTATTATCAAAGTTATGTAAAGTTAACTATACTCAGGGTATTTGTACTTTGAATCATTTCATAAAATAAGACATTTAACAATTACAAATAATAAAATATTTTAGAGGAAAAGAAAAGTTCAACCGGTTCTTGATGTTTTAAGTTATTATTAGTATTAAATATCGCCAACGGCCATACCACGTTGAACACACCGGTTCCCGTCAGATCACCGAAGTTAAGCAACGTCGGGCGTGGTTAGCACTTGGATGGGTGACCGCCTGGGAAAAACAGGCGGTAACCATCTGGGAAAAAACCGCGTGCTGTTGGCATCTAAATTAATAAATAATAATACATAGCTGGCAATATGGATGAAAGAAATGAATCCAATGCCATAAAAAAAAAAATAATAATAATTATTTTAATATCAATGAAGTTCTAGGCCTTTAGACTAAAATTGATTAAAAGAAATTGTATAACTCATACACAGGGCTCTTAATGTCACTAGTCTCGAGGATGTTGCTGACGCGAACCCATAAGTTTACCCTCTGCCAAAAGTCGCTAAACGCGGCTAAAGAAGTTTTCACTTCAAAATTCTTCAACTCTTCATCCCACATAAGATCTTGGGTTAAGTGTATCGTAGAAACTGTACTGTTTCTAAGCCAATGGTGGTGCAGGGAGGGGTGAACTATCCAATTTATAAAATTTAGTGAGCCCCAGAAGAATATGTTTCAAAGACAGGTTAAAGAGGAATGAATAGATCCATTTAGAAACCCAAACCTCGTGGGGTTTACTCAGCCCCATAAGTGAAGATAAAGTGTGGTGCTTGAGGACTTCACCTTCCAGCAAAAATATTTCTAAAATTTATTATTATTATTAAAAATTACTTACTATTATAAGCCACGGAGGTGATTTGCCCTAAATCACATTCACCCCCCTAATTATAGGTGAGCTAATGAAGGGACTGTAGATCCCAAAGGTTCCATCTGTGGCTGTTAACCGATAAAAAATAATTGATTTCCCAATGAAAATTTTTAAAAAATGTCTTTTGGTATGAGGGTGCATTACAAGAGGCATCAATGCATACTTATTTTTCGCAAATCAAAGATATATTTGGATATATCAATTAATTATACTGTTACGGTCAGAGAGAGAAAGACGGGCGGAAGGGATTAACGTATTAAGCCCTTCGGCGGAAGAGATTAAGAAGAACCATCTCGAAGATACTAGAACCGCCTCCCCCAATCCCATTCCTTCAAAAATGTTCGGCCTTGCCTATTTAAAGACATCCTCGGCGGCGAGTCTGTCAGTCAGAGAGTAAACCAGGCAGTGTGATCAACTAGTAATAAGTGTATCAGTGAACTGTGACAGTTTGTGAGTGTAATAACCTGTTTCTGTTTGTTACTGTGTGTCAGTTTGTTATATTTGGAGATTCTTACGGTCGGTGGACTTTAATTAGTGAACTGTAAGTGTTAATTTGTAGTTATAATCACTAGCGTAATTTTATTGTATTTGTGCAAATTTATGTAAATAGTTAAGCTATTTCGTAGTAATTAAATAGGCCTAGGTTATAATAAATATTTAGTTTAATAATTTAATTGTTTGTAGCTTCATTGTATTCTTTTTGTCACTATGTTAATAATATTAGTATCTTGAATTTAGGAGTAGTTTAATTCATTTTAACACCCAGTATCCCGTAACAATACCATACACAGAATACTATTCTCGAAATAAAAAATATGTTTAAAAAGTAAAAATCTGATCATATTGTCTATATGCATAATAGAGTGAATTTTGAATAAAGAGAAAGTGATCGGTTTAACGTCATTATCATAATCCATCCTCTCTACTACTCACGCGGTGTGAGCATTCATTCTGTGTAGCCCGGACTGCACCGTACGATCCTCTTCCATTTCTCTTTTATTCCATTCCAAGTTTCTCTTTCCCTAACACCTTCTTCCCAGGTATAGTTTATCGGGGTTTTCCTCTGGACCTTCTTCCATCAACCTTAGCCTGATATCTTGGCCAGCCTGTTGTTTTCCATTCTTAAAATATGTCCAAACCATATTAGACTGTTTTCTTCAATGAATTTTTCTCCATGCTCCAATCCGAGGCTTGATTTTATGATTCGATATGGTCTTGTTTTCTCCTACATCTTCCTAAGGAATCTCATTCCTGAAGCCTGGATCCTACTTTTATGTCTGGTTGTTAATGTCCAAGATTTCGGAGAGTATGTTTTTATGGGAAGAAAAGTAGATCGTTTTAACAAATAAAATATATTTTAATTCTCTTGTTTATGTTACTGGAGTACATATTTTTGAGTCATTCATTCAAGTAAGTAAAAAAAACATTTTTCCAGTCAAACATGTTTTCTTTATTTAAAAATAACTTTCAACTTCTTCAGTCATTTTCAATTTTCATCTCTTATAAGTCAATTTTTTATTTAATTTAAATATAAACAGCTGACATCCCAACCCATCCAAGCACTGTCCTCACTACGTACGCTGATGACACATGTGTGTTATCAGTAAATAACGATCCATTTGTTGCATCCCAATATCTTCAATCCCATATCTCAAACCTTCAAGAATGGTGTCAAAATTGGAGAATTAAAATAAATCCTAACAAATCCCACCAAATTACCTTCACTCTTCGTCGTAAACCTACGAATTCCTGCCCTACTGTATCCTTTAATAACACTCCACTGATCCCTGTCGAACAGATACGTTACCTAGGACTCCATCTGGACAAACGTCTCACTTGGAATCCTCATACAAGACTGAAAAGACAAGAAACTGCTCGACGATTTCGCCTACTTCAACATTTACTGGACAAACGTTCAAAGCTACCAATTAATTACAAAAGACTCATTTACATGACAGTTATCAGACCTATTTGGACATACGGAGTTGAGCTTTGGGGCTCTACTAAACCATCCAATTCATCTCGCATCCAATCCTTACAATCCAAAATCCTTCGTAAAATCCTCAATGCTCCTTATTATGTCACAAACAAACTCATCCATCATGATCTTAATATCCCATATGTTGCTGATTTGGCCCAAACTAGATACCTATCCTGCCATGAAAAGCTCCATACACACTTGAATCCGCTAGTCTCTCGACTTGCTTCCCATACTATTCCTGATAACCCTCCGAGGCGTCTGAAAAGAAGATGGCCTCGAGACCTTCTACTATAAAACTTCATTGGAGTGCTATCAATGGATAGTTTCTCCACAAGTGATTTTTTTGTTCATGTCCTTTGTTCATACAGCCAATTTACTTGATGTAATGTTATTACAGTTGTAAATATCAATCAAAAAAAAAAAAAAAATTTAATATTTTTTTTACTTAATGTACTCCATGGTCATTATAAATGTTAATAATGACCATGGAGTACTTTGCAAACTCCAAGTATTAAATAAAAATTTAAATTAATTGACAATCTACTAAAAGGTTAATAATGTGCAAAATTATAAGTAAAAAAAATATTTAAATTAAATAATAAATGGACTTATAAGAGATGAAAATTGAAAATGACTGAAGAAGTTGAAACGTATTTTTAAATAAAGAAAAAATGTTTGACTGGAAAAAGGTTTTTTTACTTACTTGAATGAATGACTCAAATAAAATATTTTTTATTAATTAATATATAGTATACGAAAGATTCATTGTGTTCAAAGTAATTTGGCGGACCTGTATTTGAGAAGTGGACCGTGGACATAAGTTTGTATGCAAAGATTGGTGGTACTGACATCGAGCCTTCGGGTTCATTAAGCCTTATTATTATTACATGAAAGATTCAAGAGATATTCTGAACTAAACAGGACCTCCTCTATATTGTTCGGTTACGAACCTTTGGATCAATATAGGTAGAAAAGAAAAATAGGTTGTGAGACCTCAATAAGTATATGCAAGGGATCGCCGCTGAGATATAGCTAGGGATCAGTCAGCGGGTCTCGCGGTCTATCTTCTATCATGAATCTAAAGTTCCCTCCACACTCTGTCTCTTCAAACAGCTTTATTTTAGAATTTTCTGGTTTTTAAATTTTAAATTTTACCAGGAGTATGTGTTTTTCATTTTTTATAACGTTATTAAATAGGATATACACAACGAAAAAGGTTTGAATTTGAATATGAATAGTAAAATATCTATGCTTGGATTTGCGGACGGTTTGTTACTGTAGAGCGAATATGCGGAAATTGTAAAACTAAATACAGAAACGTTGTAAAATGCAGGTAAGGAAATAGGGCTGGAAGTAAATTCGGATAAGACTAAGTATATGGTTAGTAGCAGAAAAGGGCGAGTTTTGGGGATATGGTATGGTAGGAGGGAATAATTTTGAACATTTCGAGAAGCTTAAGTACTTAGGGTCTATAGTAACTAGAAAAAACGAAATTCAAGAGAAAAAGAGGCGGGATTATGGTGGGAAATTCTTGTCATTGTCCGGTCTCGACATTACTGAGCTCGCGTCTTAGTGACACGAAATTTAAAAATCATAATTTATAAAACCATCATCCTCCCAACTGATGTGAAACGTGGCCGCTTTGAAACATCATCTTAAGGTATTCGAAAATAAGGTTTTGCACAGAATATTCGGTCCAAAAAAAAAATGAATCCACCGTTTTTAAAGTTTAAAAATAGTAAACCAATAAGTTTCAGGAAAAAACTTCGTTGATTTCTTCTGGTTTATTAGTATTATTATGTGTTGATAACTTTTTCGCCAACGTTTCGCCAGCCATGCTGACTTTTTCAGGGCTGAGATGAGAATGATCTTGTGGCCGTGGAAACCTAAAAGAGTATTTAAGTTTCAGGAAATTCAACGTTTTCTTATTCAGGACCAAACTCTCAGCCACATGCACTGCCTCTGGGCGAATTACTGTTGTCTAAGTTTAGCATTTCAAGCAATGGATACGGATTTCTAGTTGTAAATATCATTAGTGAGATGAAAGGTTGGTTTCATCTTGCTAACTCTTCACTTAATGGCTTACTTTATTTAATAGAGCCTTCGGGTTCACTTAGCCTTTTTATTTATTGATTTATTTATTGTGTTTTGCATTCGCAAGAGTTGTACGACGTTCATAAGTTTTAAGAAAGCAATGGAAGCAGATCCTCACTTCATTTCCTCACAAGTCGATTAACCGATTTTAGTTTTTATATCCAATATTTCTTGCACAATGAGAAGACTACTTTAGTCTTATAATAATAAATACTTATCGACAAAAATTATATAATGGCCATTTGGTACATATTGCATTTGTGATCTTCTGTCGAAAACCCCCCCTAAGGGATTCTCGTGGAAGCGTGTATAGAGAAACCTCCCACTGAAGGCACTAGCGTGGTTCATCTCACTGTAATAGATCCCTGCTCCAGAGACGTAGGGTTCTGTGGTAATATGGCTGTCAGTAATTATTGCACCAGTAATTTTGAGTGTCCAGCAAGAGAATCATGAATTTTTTTGTAGTTTTTCTTGATCGTATTAGTTACGATTGCTATGTTGATATTTCTGTGAAATGATTTAGTACTTATGTAAAAGGGACAATCTTACTAATATTATAAATGTGAAAGTTTGTATGTTTGTCTCTTTTTCACCAAAAAACTACTGAACGGATTTCGATGAAAGTTTACAGTAATATAGGTTATACATCAGAATAACACATAGGCTATAGCAAGCGCGGATTTAGGGGGGAGGGCGCACGGGGACACGTGTCCCCCGACAGTTTTTTAGGAACTGTGGAGAATCCATTATAGTACATAATTAAAAGCAAATCACATGATCACAGTTGATAAAGTAACAGAAAGAACATGAGTGGAACTGTTTGTTTCGATATCCTACTAATACTATAAATGCGAATGTTTGTTACTCATTCAAGCAAAAACCACCTCACGGATTTGGATGAAACTTAATGAGTAATATAGGTTATACATCATAGGCTACAACAAGGGCAGATTTATGTGGGACACGGGGGCATATGCCCCCCCTATATAATACATAATTAAAGGCAAATCAGGAACAAGCATCTTGAAATTTGCAGGTAGGTTCTTTTTATAATTTAAGAAAGAAATTTGGATAGTTTCACCCCCAAGGGGTTCCTCCTAAATATAATAGGGGTTCGAAGATTGCATGAAATCCGTCAGTTTGAAGTTAGACATCTGAAATTTTGGATGTACGAGTAACTTATAGTTAAAAAAATATTAAATTATTTATTTAAAATGATCTGTCACGAAACTTTATGTGGCAGACCGAATTCCACGCGAGCGAAGACGCGGGCAAAAGCTAGTGAGTAATATAACTATAAGGAATTTTTGCTTAAGTCTTACATAATAAATAAATATAAAAATGTAAACTAATTATTATATAAAAAGAAATAAATTAGGCCATTATTGATACTAAATGTGGGTCCCCCTTTATTACAATAAGAAGAGAAAGGATTAGTGTAATACTGAGAGTATGTTTTATTTAGTATGTAGTTTATAATATGCATTGTATTATGTACTATATTATAGTGGATAGAGTGGAGCTCAGGTAGGCGAGCAGGTAGTTCTACTTTTAATTTGCCGGACAGTTGGCTTCCTGGTTAATGCTAGGCTCTGGTATTTCTGCCTACGGTCTCCTCCTTTATTTAAAGCCCAATAAACGTTCTCTCTCTCTAATTCCTGCTTTTTTCCCCAAGGATATAGCTAGGACACTGTATATTTATTACATACTTTTAATATTAAATAAAAAAAGTCACCTAAATAAAAAAAATCAATCAAAAAGTACAGAAATTAAAAAATATATTAAAAACGAATTCTCAGTAGTATGATCAAAATAAAACAATACTAATATTTAAAAGGAAAATCACTTAGGCAAACATAAAATATTAAGAAACGATTTCCAGATTCCAAAAAATACCTAGTGGTAGTACTCAAATAAAAAGTTCAACTTGAAGGTCACGAGGTCATCTCCTTTTCAGACAACTCGGGGGATTTTCGGGAGTTGAAGAAGTAGCTAGGTTTTAAATTAGTGGGATTGAGTGGGAAAAAGTTTGTCATGAAAGGATTTAAATTGATTCGGACCAAATCAGTAACAAATAGGATATTAAGGTCATTATGGATAACTTTGTTCATAACAAAATAAGGAGCATTGACCATTTTACGAAAGAAATTGGATTGTAAGGATTGAATACGAGAGGAATTCGATGGCTTAGTGGAGCACCCAAAATTCTACTTCTCAAGTCCAAAGAGGTCTTATAATATTCATGTATATGAGTTTTTTTTAATTAATTGGGAACCTAGAGCATTTGTCTAGTAAATATTGAAGTAGCCTGAAATGCGAGCAGTTTCTTGTCATTTACTACTCAAAGTGATTTATTTGTATGGATCTTGTTTTTTAAATATTTTGTAAACAGCTCTACTCATAACATCATTAAAACACGTTTACGTCAATTATATCAATTATAGACATTATTAATTTCCTTTTCACTATGACGCAGGTATATTTTTTTTTTTATTTGTATGGCAGGTGAGCCTAATCTATTAATTGTATTTCGGTATTATAGAGTACTTATTTTAAAATCAAGTTTAAATATTTACAATATTTTAACTTTTAAGTATTTTATTTGTCCGAATCTTGTTTTGTAAATATTTTGTTAACAGTCTATTCATAAGATTATTAATACACATTTACGTCAATGATATTAATTATAAAACATATTTTATTTTATAATTTTCTTTTCACTATGACACAGGTAGTTATTTTTAAATTATTTGTACGACATGTGAGCACCTCTTCAAAATTAGAGATAGATTTCAGATAGTGCGCCAAATAAACAATAAATATATCAGAAAAAAAGTCTTCGTAATTGTAATTTGGTTTATAAAGTACTTATTTTTATATATAGTATAAATATTTACAATATTTCAACTTGTATTTGCAAGTACAATATTTGTCTCGTTCATGTTTTTAAATATTTTTTTTTAAAGTCTCTTTCATAAGATTATTAAAACACATATACGCCAATGATATTAATTATAAAAATTGTTTATTTTTATAATTTTCTTTTCACTATGACGCAGGTAGTTTTTTTTTGTATGCATTTGTATGTCGGCTGAGCACTTCTTGAAGGCCACGATAGGTTTTAAGTACGGTGCCAAATATGACTACGTCTTTCAAATTATTTCATAAGTTAACAACTTATTAGCTTACCTACAAAGGAAAAATTGAAATGACGCATTATTATGTCTAATAATACCATATATCAAATTTTGAAAATAGGTTTATTTCAAGAGGATTTTATTTTAAATTTTGAATTGTTAAATAAATTATCTGCAAAGCCTTTGAGTGTGAGAATATGCAATATATATATATATATATATATATATATATATATATATATATATATATATATATATATATATATATATATTGGATTCTATTTATCTTGACTGTTGTGGAAATTATATGTTTTGGTTCATGAGTTTCAGTCTTTCCTGTATATATGTATGTATGATATTATACTTACATATATACACCCTAAACATAATAACTTATAATAAGAAAAAAATTATAATCATATTTCAGATGATAGACAGTCTTCGCATTTTCTCATATATCAATGGTATTCCCATTTCAGATTTCTAAGAATGTATAGAATAGACTTCAGGATCCATTTTAACTACATGATTTTATTTTTAGCAATTATGAATAATATTTAAAATTTATTTTTTTAACTAAAATATGTATTATGGTTAATACTGTCTTCAATTAGTTTCTCTTCTTCAAGTAAGTGGCAAATATTAAATTTATTATGGATATATTATATTATGTCAAATGAAAATTAAGAATGTAGTTAAATAAAATGAAGGATTACACTAGAATAAAAGAAGAATTACAAGTAACATAAATACAAGAAGGTCACCTGTGGTCTAGTGGTTAGTGTAACAAACTACTAAGCCCAAGATCGCGGGTTCGTAGCCCGGCAGGTGGCCCTAGGATTTTTTAAAGGGAGTAAAAAATCCTTAGTTACGCCGTCCTTCGGAAGGGACGTTAAACGGGGGTCCCGAGCCTGTATGTCAGGTACTCGTTAAAAATCCCTATCCTAATTAAACCTGGATAGGCAAAATTTAGAGCTCCCACTGTAGCATCGTCCGATTAGCCATAGCAGCATAAAGTGACGTAAAATGAACAAACAAAAATACAATATTTAAAAGTCAAGAACTGACAAGAAACTACAAACAACTATCGCATCTTCTGTACTATAGATCTTCACTTGACTTACGAAACAAACGAATTATCTATAACAGTATACTAAAACCTATTTGGACATATGGGGCAGAGCTTAAGGGTTCAACAATATACACAAGATACAAACAACACAATTCAAAATTCTAAGACAAATTGTTAATGCTCCTTGGTTTATTTCGATTCACACCATAAACAACGACATGAACATTCCCACTATAAAATTATAAATTCACAAGAAATACATCATCAAAAAATCCACTCGTTTTTCCGCTTTCCTACTCCCTATTACCTGGGCTTGATAAAAAAATATTGAAAAGGCAATGGCCAAAAGACCTGCTCAACTACAGATGTTTCCATTCCAAAACTTTAAGTTCCTGTAGCAAAGCAAAGAGAAGAACACTTGGATCAAATTTGCTGGATGCGCAATTACAATTAGATCGCGCTTGAATAGAATGGAAATGGGGAACCCACTCACCAAGGATATTTAAAACAAAAGATCAATGTCCTTAAATGCAAAACTCTGCCATTATTGCACTGTTGTACGACCATATACGATCATATATGCTGCAGAATGCCTCATTAAGAATAAGAAAGGCCTGGCAGAAAATGAGAGAAAGAAAGATCTTAAGGAAAATTCTTGGCCCAATTAAAGACCAAGGTAAATAAAGACGACGACATAACAGTGAGCTCTACACTCTTGTTCCAAAATATCGAATTTTATAAGAAAAAGGAGAATATCATTCTATGGCCACCTGCAAAGAATGAAGCCCACAAGACTGGCGAACCGTATTTTCACATATCGATGCTTTAGTTCACATATGTGTTAAGTGCCGAAGACAATATTTCACAGGAGTCAACTTTGGTAATAATTTAACAAAGAGATATAGTTCAAGTTTAAGCACACAATATATTTTTGTACCTTCACAGCTTCTCTAGTACTTTTATATTAACAAATGATCTATGACTTCCTGGTCACAACTTTACGTTATTTATATAACAAAACCCATTTTTGAAAAAATTGCCCTTAACACATTTGTCTAAGGCATTGATATTTAAAGGAAAATAAGACCAAACCTGCCTGATTCCAAGAGCTAGAAAGATATTTACAGGAGATGGGAATTACCTACCAGGATGTTTTAGAAAGCAACCGTCTCAGGATGAAACTGGATACCCGTGTGGGTTTTCAAGAAATTACAATGCGGAAGACGGTAAAGAAATGGAAGGAACAAAGAATTAATTATTAAATCGATTGTGCAATAGTTTTCCTTTGGAGGAGAACTTACTCCAGTATGATTTTTCTATGACTCTTTCATATTTTACACTAACATATCCTGTTCTCCGACAATGGAATTATACGTTTCGAATATTGAAATCAGACCCCATGTTTACCTTCCCCTTACAACGTAGCCAAGGACAAAGAAAACTCCCTGTTCCGAGGGTTTTTCCCCGTTTTACTCAAGCCCTTAGGACGACGACCAATATTATTTCAACAGGAAAGGGTCCGGTAGAAACAGAAAAAAATGGCGGGGTTTGTCCAAAACGAGCATCGCTCCGTTGGGTCCTTCGAAGGATATTGTCTGTGAAAAGGTCGAGTGGTCGCGGCGATTGTGTCCTTTGCAGTTACATCCAGGGCCACCATTTTTTTTTTTTTTGTTATCCTGTGTCCAACTTTTTCAATGTTTATTCTATCCTACTATTTGTTTATTATTTTTTTTCTAATCTTATAAGTTATATATATATATATATATATATACATATATATATATATATATTATTAATCTTGGTTTAAGTAGCCTTGATTAAATAATAATGGTCGAATCTCTTTCGCTCTCTATATATAAACCTTGCTTTCTCAATGTGATATAAACAAATAAACCAAACGTATGTACAATTTTTCAACTTATCGGCCTATTTTGTAAGGCTGAGAAAAATAAAATGACATCAACAGTACAGTACCAAAGATTCAATACAACGGTTATGTAGACCGAAAAGGTTGTAATAAAAGATAATGGAGAATTAAAAACAAGCTTGAAATAAAACCTATGAAGATAATAAAGCATAATGCAATTACATAAGAAATAATTTTACAAGCCACAAGAAAGGTACAAAGCTGATTACTTTTAAAATGAAAGAGCGGTATATATTTCAAGATAGAGGTAATAAAACCTGTACCACTAAAACCCGTGAAGGGTCTGGGGTTCAGTAGCTGGTAGAGGCAGTTCTGTTTCATGGACAACGGTTGCGCAGGGAGGTGATTTGTCCTAGATCACACTCATCCGCCAGATTTTACTCCTTATATTGGATACCCGCTTTAAAGAGGCTGGGTGAGCCCCAGGAGGGTCCTAGATCCTATACTATCCATCTCTTGCTGCAAACGGACTAAATAAAAGTCTTGCCTGCAGCGGGATTTGAACCAGGATTTTCCCATTATTTATTCCCAGGAGTGAATAATCAATTGAAAATAATGTATTAGAGTATGATTTTTATACGCGGGGAATAAGAGTATAGAAATGAAGATGATGAAGGAAAAAGGATATGTGACAATAATAAAAACATACCAGAGGGATCTTAAATCTTAGAGCTCTATCACAGCTCTATAGATCCTTCGGAAGGATAATAGTTCTATATATTCCCGATATCAGAAATAGTTTGACAGAAGTTGATAACCTTGACAGTAAGGGTGAGGTCTTTGATATCACTATCAGCATCCTGTGAAAACCCAGCTCGAACTGCGACTCATAGCACGGCAAATTTCGATAAAGAAATTTAAATATAAAATTTGCTGAAGAAATTCTTAATTATGAACTTCATTTCTTCGCAATAAATGATATCAAAACTAATCAATCGTAAAAACAATATAAGCAAATCCCTAATTACTTAAAAACATCCGACGTAATACAAATGAAAATTATATCACTTAAACGTACATACTAAAGCCCTTTTTTGTATGTACTTGTGTGTATTCTGTTGCTATCATGATAGTTTTGTCTATTATAATATATCAAAATGTTAGTTCATTTAATAATTTTTTATGAAATGCCTTATCGGTGTTGCCTACATTTTGTTTAGTCTATCGTCATACTGGATCAGGTAAATTAAAAATATTTTTAAAAATTGGCAAACCATAAATTCACTCCTCCTGGCGGGGCGACCTGTAATCTAGTAGTTAGCGTAACAAATTACTAACCCCAATATCGTGGGTTCGTAGCCCAGCAGGTGACCCTAGGATTTTTTGTGAGTAAAAACTCTTTGGTTATACCGTCCTTCGGAAGGGACGTTAAACGGGGGTCCCGAGCCTGTACGATGTCATGCACTCGTTCAAAATCCGTATCCTAATTAAACCTGGATTGTCAAAATTAAATCGTCCGATTAGCCATAACAGAAAAAAGTTACTTCAAATGAACAAACAACATTCCTCCTGGCTTCTTTAAGCTGTAATATAAAACAAAACTGTCCTTTTTTTTTTAATTTGTATGCTATTTTTCTATTCTTTTTTTCTCTCTACCAGAACATAGACCTTAGTTTATATTTATTTTAACGTTATTGTTAATAAAATGAGAATTTCTTTGATAAGAATTTTGATCTCAGAATATCAAAACTATTTATTAAAAAAAAAAGTTATAATCTTTATATATATATATATATATATATATATATATATATATATATATATATATATATATATATATATATATATGGAGAATTGGCGTTAAAGCCAGTGACGCTGCTGGGAAAAGGCGCAGGGGCCTCCCGGACTCTTGCTTTGCCCCCATTCCTGGGGATGAAGCTTAATTCAGGGACCCTAGGCCAATTGTAAATATTGTAATTATGGTATGAATGTGAGAAATTATTTTATTTATAATATAATTTTTGCAATTATTTATTTATTGACTGTTCCTCTCGCTCTTCCTTAGTCCATTTTCTCCCTCGTCTCTTCTTCCTTCCCGCAAGAACCCCAACCTCTTTTAGTTTTTCCCGAAAATCTCTCTATCCAAGCAATCCTTATCCTTGATTTATAGCCTATCCAGCTCCTCTTTTATTTGCTTCACATATCCACCTATACACTTATAGCTTAATACTTTATCAACGATTTTTTTGTTCAGCCTCTTATTGCTCATTCTATTTATTATTATTATTTTTTTATTGAATGGTTGTATAGCTATTCAGTGCTAGTACTAATTGCCTAAAAGTGGCAGATTATAATATCTCAATAAGATGTATATATAAAAAAAATATGAGAAAATGAAAAATTCTCTTATAAAGGGAGAACTGTTTATTGGAAAGCCGACGTTTCGGCCCACATTGCAGGTCTTCATCAGGGCTTAGGGGTGTGACACTAAACTGACATTATAAGCAGAGTAAGATATTTTTTTTACCTCCACCCGGATCATTTTCTTCCTCATACAATCATAACAATGTAATGTTTTATCAGCGTTGCCTAGCAACAGAATGAGGAACTGATTTTTGTTCAGTCTTTTTTTTTTGTCAATCAGCTAAATTATTTTTAAAAAAATATCCTGTACCACTAAAACCCGTGAACGAGTCTGGGGTTCAGTAAATGGTAGATACTGTACTGTTTCATGGACAACGGTTCTGCAAAGAGATGACGTCCTAGGTCACGCTCAACCACCAGATTTTTTCCCCCTTATTTTTATAATATTTTATAGAGGCTGGGTGAGCCCCAGGAGGGTCCTACATCCTATATGATCCATCTCCCGCTGCAAACAGACTAAATAATAGTCATGCCTTCAGCGGGATTTGAACCAGGATTTCCGGCATGGCAACTCAGTGCTCTACCACTGAGCCACTCCGCTCCTATAGCTAAATTATTATAAATTAAATATTGGAAAATCACAAAACAGTTCCTGACTTCTTTAAGCTGTTACATAAAACATAACTGTAGGTAGTTAGTTAGTTCATTTAACGTCACTTTATGCTGCTATGGCTAATCGGACGATGCTACAGTGGGAGCTCTAAATTTTGCCTATCCAGGTTTAATTAGGATAGGGATTTTTAACGAGTACCTGACATCGTACAGGCTCGGTACCCCCGTTTAACGTCCCTTTAGAAGGACAGCGTAACTAAAGATTTTTTACTCCCTTAAAAAAATCCTAGGGCCACCTGCCGGGGTACGAACCCGCGATCTTGGGCTTAGTAGTTTGTTACGCTAACCATTGTAACCATTTAAATTTGTAGGCTATTTTTTTTATTCTTTTTTTTCTTCTCTACCAGAACATAACTTTTAGTGTATATTTACTTTAATGTTATTACTTAAATATATTATTATTCTAATAATGGAGCCCTTTGTCCAAATATATATTTCTTAAATTTAGTACACATCTGTCCTTCTTTAGGGACCTGGTCCCAGAATAAAAATATTTTTCTATTCTAGATGGAAAAAAATGAATGCATTGATTAAAACAATAACACAATCTACATGTTACTTCGATTTATGTTATTTCAATACAGATAATGTAGTGAAATAAGAATAATACATTTTTTAATATATATAAATTATTTTTTTACCATAAAATAAAACCTACAATATTTAAAAAAGTCATGATTTTATGAAATGCAAAATACTGAATATCTAAATGACGGGTAGGCATATTTTAGTAGACTCGTTAGGAGGGTACAAAAAAAGTACTATACAACTCTGTACTAAGTACTTCAATTACTCTGCAACAGCCTGTATACAGTAACAGTTATAGATATACTGTGACAGTTATAGGTATACAGTAACCTAAAACGTACTGAGATACCGTCATTACACTACTGCAACTAAATTTAAATAATATACAGTATCTGCGACTTTTTCTTGCTAAAAAAATTCGGGATGAAGACAGATCTAAGGTTTGCTTTAATTTTTTTTAGTCGAGAAAAAAATAGAAAACTGTTTCGTCCTTAAAATTTTTAGCTTGCATATGTAGGCGATACAGAGAAAGTATATTAAAAAATAAAAAAAGTCAACACTTGAAGAAATACAATGGAACTCACTAAAATGCTTTAGATCAATTTGAATAGAATTTAAATAAAACAAATCAATAAAAAAAAATTAAATTTATTGAATCATGTAATAAATGAACGAATGGGTAACTTACATCAGAAATTAATGTAACCCTATTTTATAAAAACATTTCTTTAATTAATGTGATTTTTAGTATTTATGATAACCTATAATAAGACTAAACATGATGACTAGAAAGTCCTATTCATATAAAACTGTAAAAAATATTATAAAAACGTTATTACTATAAAATTAACCTATGATATATCATAAACAAAAACTAATCAAACAATACAATTAGCACAAACATAACACAAACACTGTGACATTAAAAATAGGAACAGCCAATTTTTAAAATTATGTATAATTGTACTTTTTAAATCTATGTTAATATAACTTTATATAATAAAAGGAGACGTTGAATTTCAATGATTTATTACTTTGTGTGTGAGTGTGTGTGTGTGGATATATACACATTTGTTTAAACAAACTATATATGCATACACAGTGTCGCCCGCCTTCAAATTTGGAAAAATTACGCAAAGTAACCTCAAAAATATTAGAGAATAAATTTACAAAATAAAGTTTTCACACTATTAACTTCCACCTAAAAATAATTGTCATTTAGTTAATTTTTTTTTACGTTTTTAAAGCTACGCAATTTTTAATATTTAGCTAAACTTCGGCAAACAAAATAAACATCATTGGCAACTAAAAACAAAAATAACTAAAATAAAAATGCAAATTTCTATTTAATATTTATGACAGACAGTTTTTAAACAATAACAAATAATAAAACAAATAAAATTTATTGAATGATATAAAGGATGAATAAATGAATGAATAGATAACTTACTTCAGAAATTAATTATAAATATATTTAAAACACAAAATCTTCACTAATGTGATTTTTAATAGTTATAATAACCTAAGAACTTATTTATTTTAAAAAAAATTACTGTTTTTTCAATGTGATTACTTTAGTTTATTAGAGAGGCAACAGATTATAATACAAACGTACCTATGTTATATAATAAAATTATAGGTTTATGTTTGTACATAATCTAATAAAGGTAATTAATAATAGTTAATAAACATTAGAAAGTTTTTTGTTTAAATTTAAACATTCAAAATAATTTTAATATATTTTTAAATTAAATTTAACTTCTTTTGAATAAAAAAAACTATAATTCAAAAACAAACAATTCGGTACAGAAATAGATTTGGTAGATTCTGGAATTCAACGTCTCATACCTCTTTTATGCTTTTATTATTTATAATTTAAATTTAAATTATAGTCTTGGTAATGAGAATTTAAAATTAATAATAAAATGAGAATTTCCTTTTTAAGAAGTTTAATCTTAGAATGTCGAAACTTTTAAGTTATAATCAATTTTATTATATACGGACGAATATGGTCCGGGTGGAGGTAAAAAAATTCTCTTATATTGTTAATAACTGTTTATTGTTAAGCCGAAGTTTTGACCCTCTTTGCAGGCCTTCTTCAGAGATTCGTAGGACCGGAGTGTGACACTAGACTGACAGTAGAAGTAGAGTAAGAGAATTTACATTACATCCACCTGGATCATTTCCTTCCTCAGATAAACAATTTTGTAACATTAGTTAATTATATTTAACTGTATTGTATTTATTATTCAAGATTAATTAATACATTAATCATTAAGAGAAGGCAAAGTCAAAATCCCTAACTCCTCACCAGACAATACGACACTTTCCTTTCATCATGCGCTCATTTTTACGACACCTGTTGGAAATGATCGGAGCCCTGATGATAGAAGGTCCTGTGACAGGTTTCTCCATGTCGTTCACATACTTGAACGTGCTCCTGCTTGTCACCACCTTCGTATCGTCGAGGTAGCTAATGGAGGAAATGGCGTGGATCTTGAATGGTAGGTAAAGGAGAACACCTGAAGGCTTAGGAATCACGTAAGAATCTGACTTCGGTTCGGGAATGTTCGGCTCTGAAGTAGCAGGAATCCTTTCTGTGGATAACTCAGCATGGTTCTGGTATGTTATCACAGAGGGTTCGACTGTACTTTCCGCCAAAACAGAGTGAAGATGGTTATCATCGGTGAATGTTTGAAAAGCAGGAGTTGTATTTTCTATCCCTTCCAAACCAAGATCGTAAGATTCGCCAGAAGAGACGTGATTTTCCCATTTCAGTGCGTTATAATCATTAATATAAACACCAAAGAAGTAGTACCCATTCTTCCTCGTTGCCTGTTCAGAGTCACTAGACGTTCTTGCAGTTATTCCCACGTCGTGATCGATATTCTCATTAGAACTCGAAATAGGATTTGAGCTTTGAACATTGGAAATATGTCCGTTGCTCTCTTCTGAAAATATTCTTTTCTGTACCTCAGTGGTTGATTCAGTTTCTTCCACATTTTTCTTATAACCTTTAGTAGTGTACGACGTAACTTCTTCAATCTCTGAAGATCGAGTTAGCCAGTTGTAGGACTGTTCGTTGTCCGGTTCCTCAATCAAATCATCACTTCGAGCAATCCTGATAGTTTGAACATTCAGGACTGTTCCGTCCGTACTATGGGTAACAGGAGTATCATTTTTTTTTGTATCAGATTTCCATTTTTCCAAAGTTTCGTCGACTACACTCAAACGTGTGACCGGCCTCTTGTTCAAGAACTGCTCGATAGTCTCAGAAACGGGAAATAGTTTGGTCCTGTTTGGAGAGATTGAAACTGTCGGTTCTGTTGTGGATAAGGTAGTCTCTCCGAATTCATTCTTGTTGGGGTTTGTATATTCTTCGTTTGTACGATTTGGATAGATAGAATCATTATCTATTTTAATTTCTGTTGGTTCTTCTTCGTATATTGAGACACCATTATCACTTTGAACGATAGCTTCAACACCTGTAAAAGGAAAATCAGTGATTCTCTTTTCTTCTCTATATTTAGAAATAGCATTCCTAGGTATCGGTTGAATCGAGAGGTGCCGCTTTCTCCTCGCATCCAATTCAGTATCGTTGCAGTCTCGCTCGTGCATGAAGAATTTGTTAATTACATCTGCCATCTTTTTACCTTTTTCAGACAATTGCCTCTTCACTCTGAAATTTTCGTTGATTTCTTCATTTTTCAATCCTGCGAATATTTTTTGGTAATAAGGTTTAGGAAAAAACGATTTATACTGAGTTTGGTTAAAATCGGGTAAACGTCCTTTGGCCGAGAGAACGTCCAAATTCAAGTTTTGGTTAGTTTCCGGAAAAGCGGCAGAATAAAGATTCCTGGTTTCTGCCTTTCTCGGAACATTGCCGAATATGATGCTCCTCCATTCGTTAGCACTAAACGATTTCTCACCAACAGGTTTCGAAAAGCGACCGTACAATATTTGTTTGGTATTGTCCAAAGGTGGGTTATACATCCATCCTTGAGGGGGTGGGTTGGCGAAATACGAACTAGCAGCTTGTTTCATAGCATCTTTGACTTGATCACTAGACAACACTTTTCCTACTCCTTTACCAAGTTTTTTAAAGATTTTTTTAGCTCCTTTAGGATACTTAGAACTCTCTTCGGAACTTCCGTAAGTATTGTGTATTGGATAACCGTTGAAGACTGTTCCATACTGTTCATTATTTGTATACGAAGGCTGGAAACCCCAACCGTGCTCGGGCGCCATGTTGCTGATTTTTTTTCTATTTTCAGGAATTACTGGATACGGAACTGGTTGATTATTTTCGTTAATCGAGTTTTGATTCTTCTGATAATATCCACCTAAAGCTGGGGATCCGAAGTAATATTTCTGATCATTTCTCTGATCAAGAACACTAAACTCCTTCCTAAGGTCAGGAGCTGAAGGTTCGACATTCCATCCTAGCACTGAACCCGGACTGTACTTCCAGCCTTGTACAGGATCAGTTGAATTAATATTCTTCCAACCTTGCTGAGGAGAAGTTGCATTAAAGTTTTTCCAGCCATAAGGAGGTGGAGTTATACTGTTATTCCCAACACTTGAATGCAATTTTGAACCATTAACGACTTTTACACCAGTCTCGTTATGATGTGTATAAGGAAATAAAATATTAGTTTCATTAACACTATTTGTTTTAGTCATATTGGGCCTCGCGAATATTCTCCAGCCAATCAAGGTTTGATTCCCATTATGTCCACTTGAATGTGTACTATTAATATTTAATAATTCGTGAGAAGTACCGTTATTTCTAATTGATACTATCTTACCCGTTCTGTTGTTGAAAACAAAACCGAACCCTTTGGTCGAGTTTTGTTTAGAACCTTTTCTTGAATCGAAACCTTCTTCAATCTTCAACCTTACCGAGTGTTTCTTTTTCTGTTTGTGTCCATGATCTTCGGAGGAGTCTGAAGATTCGCTGGAACGATGCCTGATCGGCTTGGACCTGACTTTGGTCACTTTTCCTTCACTTCTAGGACTCTTCGATTTCGATTCCTTCGAAGATCTTCCTTCCACAAGAACTAACAGAACTAAACAGGCCACTAAGAGAAAGAGGTACACGCGCATCTTGACTAAACGAACGAATGCTCAGAACTGAGGGTACGGAGGCTGATAAAGAACTTATCTCCCATTTCGAGGTCATGATCTGACCACGCTTGGCTTCCGATTTCTTTTTATTAAAACAATGTGATTGCATTATTAACTTAGAGTGAATTATAATTGTAATGATTTAAGCGATGTATATCATTTATGATAAAAATACCAATAAATGCTAATAAGTTAAAATTGATATTGTACATTATCGTTTTGGCTAAATGAATAAAATAAAAATTGTTAGCTGCATCGTCTCTAATATTAGTAGGTACAATTGCTTAGGTGAAGCTGACAAATGTATTTATTTAATCTATTAAAAGCCACGTATGGACCCTGTGGTATATAGAGGCCATCCTGGGACTGCTAAAATAAAGTGGGTACCCTCAATTTGGGGAAAAACCTTGCAGTTGAGTATAGTTTTGGACAAATCACCTTAAACAACCGTTGTTCTAGAAACAGTACAACTCTACCGTGACTTTCCATGGATTGTAGCGGTATATTTTTTTTTTTTTTTAGTAAAGGAATTTGTGTCAAATTCCGGTAGATTTCTAGTAATAAAATAAAAAAATAAATTAACAAAGTTGATTTCCTTTACCAAAAGAATGCATTAAAAGCACTTCATAAAAATATATGAATAAATTTCCCATTGCAATCTCTTAATTAATCCATAATCACGGGGTTTTCACTCTCTTTAAAACATCCTAAGGCCACCTGCCTGGCTGCGAAGATGCGATCTTGTGTATAGTTGGTTATTATGCTAAGTACTACCACCACAGGTAACCCTGAATTTATAGATATTTTTCTATAAATTCATTGCTTTCGTCATACAAGATAAAATGCTTTTATACTTAATGTTGAAAATTGATTGCATTAATTATTAATTTAACCACGAATATTTAATACAAATTATCAATAGGAACTCAGATTTATTTGTTCTAGAAGAGTATATGGTTATGTAAAAGATGAGCTAAAAATATTTATTACTGATTAAGAAAGTCCATGAAAAAATATATATCTAATATATAAAATTGTCGTGTCAAAGTGTTTGTAACAAAACGCCTCCGAAACGACTTGACCGAGTCTTATGAAATTTTGAGTCTATATTCAGTAGGTCTGAGAATAGGATATAAACTATTTTTCATACCCCTAAGTGATATGTGTCGACCATGTGATATGTTGTAAGGGCATGTCTGAAGTAGTGTACATTCAAGTTCGCAACCGAAAAAACGGACAGAAATACTTTTGGTGGCCGAAAAACTTCAAAATGTTCGGTGTTATTTCACTTTTTGGCCTGTATCTCCTAATCGGTGCTTAAATTTTTAATTTTTTAACTTTTAATGAAGATTAAATTTGCTACAATTTGAGGCCAAATAGAGCTCTGTACTTTAAACAAATCGCGAGTAAGGTTCCAATCATAAAATAATTCACCGGAACCTCTAATATATAAAATATTATTATATATTAGCTCTATCTAATATATAAAATTGTCGTGTCACAGTGTTTGTAACAGAACACCTCCAAAACGACTTGACCGATTCTTATAAAATTTTGTGTACATATACAGTAGGTCTGAGAATAGGATGTTAACTATTTTTCATGCTCCCAAGTGATAAGTGTTGGCCATTATTAGTGATGTTGTTTAATTTGAATCCACCAATTACGGAATCTTACACGTTTGATCATCAAAAATATCACCGGGAATGTTATTGAAGCAGCAATGTTGACTGGAATCATTAAAGAAGTCGTCCTGTAACCACGTATTCCAATGATACTATCCAGACCCCTTAATACCGTTCAAAGGACTTCAATTTGGTATAAGCTTGGCTGTTGCTATGACAATCAAGTCTCGATGCCAGACAATGTCCATTTGCGGTTTGGATCCATGTTTCTCCAGTGGACAATTATATGTTGCATGCTCACGTGTTATTAAACCATCTAATGTATTTGTATTAGCAAAGGACAGATTAAAAAAAAATTGTGCATCGATTAGTGCTCTATTAAATTGAAATAAATAGTTACACTTTAAAAATATTTTATTAGCCATAATATAAAACCAACTATTCATTAATCTAATGTTTATATTTTATCAGTTAGGAATTTTGCATATTATTGATTTATTATATACTGTTCCTCAAGGTAGAATCCTTGACCCAATCCTTTATACAGTTTATACAGCTGACATCCCAACTCATCCTAATACTATCCTTACCACGTATGCTGATGATACATGTGTGTTATCAGTCAACACCAATCCAGTTATTGCATCCCAAAGCCTCCAATCCCATATCACTGATCTTGAAGAATGGCGTCAAAACTGGAGCATTAAAATAAATTCTCAAAAATCGCATCAAATCACTTTTACCTTACGTCGTAAACCAATGACTTCCTGCCCTTCAGTATCCTTCAATAATATCCCTCTGGTGCCTGTAGAACGGATTCGATACTTAGGGTTGCACTTTGACAAACGATTAACCTGGAATCCTCATACAAGGCTGAAAAGACTAGAAACCGCACGACATTTCAGGCTACTTCAACACTTACTAGACAAACGCTCTAAGCTCCCAATTAACTACAAAAGACTCATCTACATGACCATCATACGACCTATTTGGACTTACGGAGTAGAGCTTTGGGGCTCCATTAAGCCATCGAATTCCTCTCGTAACCAATCCCTACAATCCAAAATCCTTCGTAAAATCCTCAATGCTCCTTATTTTGTTAAGAATAAAGTCATTCATAACGACCTTAATGTCCCTTTTGTAGCTGATTTGGCGCGAACCCGGTATCTATCCTTTCATAACAAACTTCATTCCCACTCAAACCCTCAAGTTTCAAACCTAGCTTCCTCTTCAATTCCCGATAATCCTCCAAGGCGTCTGAAAAGAAGATGGCCACGTGACCTTCTTAGTTAAACTTTGATTTGAGCACTACCAGTGGGTAGTTTCTCTACTTGTCATTCTCATGTCATTATATGTCACGTATCCTATTTACTTGTTGTATTATTGTAATACAGTTGTAAATATCAATAAATAAATTTAAAAAAAAAATTATATACTGTACTGAGATATAAGATGAATAAAATGTAAAATCAAAAATCTATTTAACTCATTTTTTCCATTCATTCATAGTTTCTTTAAAATTCAAATTTTAACGTAATATATTTTTAAAACTATTACAACAGCCACAGCAACGCGTGGCCAGATTGTATATATATATATATATATATATATATATATATATAAACAGTTTTGACCGCTATAATCATCATTGATAAGGCATGGAAAAAAATCAACTCGACCACTATTTATCGCCTGCTTCAGAAAGTGCGGGTTTAAGCAAACCGAAAACATAGAACAGTCATCGGAGCCGCCAAAAATTACAAATCCTGACTCAGGCTGGGGACTTCTACCTAACTATGGCGGATTAACATTTGAGGATTATGGTCATGTTGACGATGACATTAGTGTCCCCGGTACCCTAACCGATGCCAAACTGTTGAATTTGGCCCCTTTGGATGAGGACGAGGAAGAAACGAAGAACAACCGCCAATTCCAGTCACATTGAGCGAGGCAAGGAGATCTCTTACTACCCTACGCTTCTACGCCCTCAGAACCGACGCCTCTAAAGCCTCTAAAAGTGGGTACCCAAAATAATGGGGAAAATCTGGCGGTTGAGTGTGATCTAGGGCAAATCACCTCCCTCCACAACCGTTGTCCATGAAACGGAACTGTCTCTACCATCAACTGAACCCCACTCCCTTCACGGGTGGTAGTGGTACAAGCTTTTTTTTTTTTTCTTTAATTGACTAATTCACGAGAATCTAAAAACTGTAACTATCGCATTAGTATTTCTGTGACTAAATCAGAATCTTGATTAATATTTTTGGAAATCAGGAAAAACTATTAGTAAGCTTGGGATAGCATTAGGACACTAAGAGTGACACAAGTGCCTTCTGGCAGACAAGCTCTGAAGCTATGTCGATACAGTTTTGATGAGTGTTAGAAAGATATTTTTCTATTTTTTTCATCGTCATAACTCGCTGAAAAACTTGTGGTATATCACTTTAGAAATAACAGTGCAATATAATCATTGCTTCATTCCTTTTAAGACAGTAATAGGCCCGATTTTAGTTTACAAGTGCAGGAAAATGGAAAAAATACAAGAAAACATTTTTTTTTGTTTGGGCGCCACAAATCCTAAAAAATAACACCCAGATCAAGACAACGAAATATGGAAGATATTCTTTCTATAAAAAAGATTTGAAACTTGTAAAAATGGTTTTCCCTTTATAGGACTAAACTCCCCGTTGTCAGGAATGATTGATTCATACGATCCAGGGGTATGGAGGAAAAAAGATATAGAGGAGAAGGACGTGCCATGGTTTCGGGAGAGACCTTGGTTATGTTTTATTGCACCTGGGTTATTTATTGAGGTTAGATAGCTCTGTCCCGGCAGCCAATACGTCTCCTTCAGCGATCGCGTGGCCAGCTTCTTTTTAAATTATTACTCGCTCGATGTTCACTATTCCGAAGGAAAATATGTCGGATATTCCTCAAACTTACTAATATATTCCCTGTCACCACGTACGAGATGTCTAAAATATCCTCACAATAGCATAGATATTCAGTTTCGATATTTTAAGACAAGAGACCTGTAGAAGAGAACCCTACCATCAGCATAAACAACGTGAATCCTTACGGAACATTTAGATTTTCACATTATTTATATACATACTAGCGACCCACCCTTCACACGGGCTTCACCAACGCTTCGAGCGGGTATTCGAGCATGCTATACCCACATGTTTTGTCTCTCGGATATGATTTAAATTAAATCTGGATTAAATTTAAATGTAACATAATATCTACACAACTTGAAGTATTTTAATGTATTTTATTATGTCGACATTATAAACATAAAGACAAACTAAAATAGTTCTTTATAACATTGGCATGTAGATGGGGTAACCACATTATGGTCTGGGACATCAGGAGGAACAGTTTCCTGGGCAGTTTTAAAAGACTGTACATATCTATTATGTAAATACAACATCTCTTGCAAAGACCTGGCTATAGAGCTATGAAGATAATCTTGTATTAATACTGTTTATATTACATCGAGTAGTTGTTTGAATTTCTGGAATCAAGAATCAGCAATAAAATAAATCTGTTAAAATTTATGGTCATCAGATCGATCTGCAAGGTGGTAACCTTTTTATTATCGTTTCTGTTATTATTTTTTTTATGTTTTGATATGTTTCATCATTGCTTCGTAATTTACAAGTTTCTTTGCCTCTTATAGGACCTAAAATTTTCCTCATAATTCTTCTTTCTAATATTTTTAGTTAATGCACATTTTATTATTATTCAAATTATTATTTAATGAAAAGGAAGTAATGAATTCAGAATCAAATTTAAGATTCAATATCCAAATTACCTTCACCCTTCGTCGTAAACCTACGAATTCCTGCCCTGCTGTATCCTTTAATAATATTCCATTGATCCTTGTCGATCAGATATGTTACCTAGGACTCCATCTGGACAAACGTCTCACTTGGAATCCTCATACAAGACTGAAAAGACAAGAAACAGCTCGAAGTTTTCGCCTACTTCAACATTTACTGGACAAACGCTCTAAGCTCCCAATTAATTACTAAAGACTCATTTACATGACAGTTATTAGACCATTTTTGGACATACGGAGTTGAGCTTTGGGGATCTACTAAACCATCCAATTCATCTCGTATACAATAATTACAATCCGAAATTCTTCCTAAAATCCTCAATGCTCCTTATTGTGTCACAAACAAACTCATCCATCATGATATTAATATCCCATATGTTGCTGATTTGGCCCAAACTAGATACCTATCCTTCCATGACAAGCTCCGTACACACTTGAATCCGCTAATCTCCCAACTTGCTTCCTATGCTATTCCTGATAACCCTGCGAGGCGTCTGAAAAGAAGATGGCCTCGAGACCTTCTACTATAGAACTTTATTGGAGTGCTACTGATAGGTAGTTTCTCCACAAGTGTTTTTTTTTTTCATGCCATTTGTTCATATTAGCAAATTTACTTGTTGTAATAAATATTATTACAGTTGTAAATATCAATAAATTAATCTAAAAACAAAGATTCAGTATGTTTATGTTCCTTCAAATATGATTTGAAGGAACATAAAAATAAGAGCTTGAACATGGCATTCGTAGCCTGACAAGTCCATTGACTGTTGACAGTGCGTCGACCTCGATGAGGAATTGTGTAAATATTTCCTAATAGTTTGTAAAGATAATAATACACTTTAATACTCAACTCAATGACCCAATGCAAGGACTGATGTATCTTGCTAAAACAGTGGCGTTATCAATAAAAAGACGATATAACTAATTTAGTGTAATATTTTATTTTACAGATGTAAAGTGGGGCGGACTGTAACGGAGACACTACAATTCATATTACCAGAATTAATTTTCTTCAAACCCGAAACATTCCACTTTTTTAGCACCTCTTATCATTCCAACCACGAGATTCTGACGTCAAAACAACCTGAATAACTTTAAGATGATTAAAAAAAATAATGGTTCTAAAACCAACGAATCCAATTAGGTTTAGGTTTAACAGGAGCGCAATGCTCACTACTGGGCATCAGTGCAGTTTTTACAATGAAATTTTCTTCATACATTAAAACTCAACTTGTTTTTTTGCAGGGTTAATGTCTATAATCATTCATACCTGCACAATTATCTAATTTATGATTTATAATATAAAGTATGTAGGTAAAAATACTTACACTATTTGTAATGTTCCTTATACAATTAAAGTAATAATAATAATAAAAAAACTAACGATTTTTGTTACCTTTGACGATGCTCCGGATAGCGACCAGCTTTAAATTTCCTGAAAAAAAATTAAATATGCAGTCATGAGTATTTCCGACAGAAGTGAGAAATCAAAACTTTATAATTTAACAGAACGGATTTGTCTGACTTGAATAAGACCGATAGTCGATAATCACGACTAAAGAAGTTTTAACATTAAAAAATCCTGACTATTTGTGCTTTTCCATTTACTAAATAATATCATTGTTGTGAAGGAAGAGTACAAATAATATAACAATAATACTGAAGTAGTAAAGAATGATTTTTAGTTTACCTTTGTCCATAGTCCAGGTAGCTACCACCTTTAAATATCCTGAAAAAAACACAGAAAACAAATAAAATAATAATAATAAAATTAATTTATATTAGAAGAAGGGGGGAGGTTCGGAATTGCCTGGGTTCTGACCCACGTATTGCAATTAAAGTAGAGAAGGGGAGAAAAGAGGAGGTGAATGCATTTAAATGGACTGTTAAACGAGGGCCGGACTTTTTATCTGCATTTTCAGGGCCTTAGGCCTTCTTTCACTTCGGCCACTTCCAGATCTACACCTCAGATCGCGGTAATGGAAAACTGGTCTCCTGTAAGAACTAGGATGTATCCTGTAAGGTAGTGAAAGCTAAGGTTATTAGTTTTTCTTTTAATTGTTTTAAGTCCACTATACATAGACCTTGGTATTAAGTAATATATATATATATATATATATATATATATATATATATATATATATATATATATAGAGAGAGAGAGAGAGAGAGAGAGAGAGAGAGAGAGAGAGAAATAGTAATTTTTTTTAAACCATGTATAAGTTACTCGTAAATCCAAAATGTCAGATGCCTATCTTCAAAACTGACGGATTCCATACAATCATTGAACCCTTACTATATTAAGGGAGAAAACCTTGGGGGTGGAATTATCCGAATTTCTTTCTTAAATTATACAAAGAACCTATCTGCAAATTTCAAGATGCTAAGTTCCTGATTTGCCTTTAATTATGTACTAGAATGGATTCTCCACAGAACACAAAATCTGTCGGGGAGGCACGTGCCTCTGTGCCCCCCTAAATCTGCCCTTGCTGTAGTGTATGTGTTATTATGATGTATAAACAGTAGTTTTTGCGTGAGTGAGTAACAAACATACAAACTTTCGCATTTATAATATTAGTAGGATATCAAAACAATAGTTTCACTCGTGTTCTTTCTATTATTTTAACAACTATTATCATTTAATTTTCCTTTAATTATGTACTATAACGGATTATCCACAGTACCTAAAAAACTGTCGGGGGCGGGGTCACGTGCCCCCGTGCCCCCCCTAAATCCGCCCTTGCTGTAGCCTATATGTGATTCTGATGTATAATCTATATTACTGTAAAGTTTCATCCAAATCCGTTTAGTAGTTTTTGCGTGAAAGAGAAACAAACATACAAACTTTCGCATTTATAATATTAGTAGGATATATATCACTAATTCAAAAGAATAACGACCATTTCAAACCAAAAACTACAATAATAACATCATTCCACTTCACTCAGCTCAATTAACTCATTGAAGATAAATTTCGATGTGACCACTAATTCACACAAAAAAGGTATAAAGTATAATCTGTAGTAAGAAATAGTATAAATATGAGATTTCAGCTTTGATAATGTAGAGGAATTTATTTACCTTGGAGCACAACTGAACTCAACCAATGATAAGCAATTAAAGGATCAGGGTCGGATTATGGTCGTTATTTTTTTGAAGGAGCGATATATACAGTGTTATTCTATAAGTGATCAAATCGAATTTCACGACTTATTCGCTACGAAAATAACACCATTTCCAAAAGTACATTTGGGAGAAAATTCGACTTAACCACTTATAAATAAACACTATATATATATATATATATATATATATATATATATATATATATATATATATATCGCTCCTTCAAAAAAATCTTCAATCTCCTTCAAAAACAATTGGCATCTTTGAGTTAAGCGTTCAGTAATTGGATGAAGCTTTTTTAAATTTAATAAAGTCGTATTTTAAGTTGTGTCATGTTTGAACTAGAATTTTTATGGGAACAATGACATAAGTTAAAATCAAAAAAGTTTCAAGCCTTCAAAAATCGTCTATTAGTTAATTAAAGAATTTCAATTTTTATTTTTTTTAACTCACATGGAACTTACAAATACCTCTATTGAAAAATAAGGTTTTTTTTAGGTTATGACATTGTTCTTTTGGAGGAGCGATATAAGATACTATATATCAATACAAATAATTAAAAACTACAAAAAAAAAAGACTGAACTTTCACTTTCAGGAATTGTACGGTTTCTAGGACAGACATTTGTTCAGGAAAGTGATTTGTCCGAGATGCATAAGCAGAACATGCACCAAAAGACAAATTACAGCAAAGAAGACGTCAGAACATCATGAAATAAAGATATATACAAGTGTACAAAAATGTTATTTTTTAAGAACAATTTAAAACATGAAAATGTCACGTACAAAATTTCAATTAACTAATACTTATAATAAAAATCTCAATTTTTTTATAAACACGAGTAATAAAATATCAATTGAAACTTAAAGATGTAATTGAAACTTCATTGCAAAACACGCCAGCAGTTAATGTTTACGACGCCATCTTAAAAACGTCAGTATTACCAAAATACAAAAAAAAAAAAAAATGAGTTGCCATCAGTGAAGACTTAAAGTACTACAGTGTTGCCACCATACTAAAGTATTTTTACAATAAAAAACAGCAATATTTTTTCTTATTCACGGTAGAATATTACATAGAATTGCCCTACAGATTATAATAAAACAACGAACATAAATATAATCATCTATATACGGTATCTCGTTTTATTATCTAAATTAAGATCATGTCTAGCTAGAAGCAGAAACAAATATATTTTTTACTCAGACTAAAAATCAAATTTCCTTCCGAATTTGTGACTCTCTAATTTCTTATAACTTCTTTTTATAGAGGTGTTTTTTATAATGGCAAAATAAATAATGTATCTGCAGGTTTCATTTTCGGGATCATGGGTCAGTAACCTGGCATCCTACACAATGTTCTTCTATATTCTATCTTTACGATAATAACTAAGTGAAAATTAAGTGAAGACAGGGAATGAAAAGAGAACATAAAGAGGAAAGAGGGTGGATTTATCTCGGGCCATAGCCACCCTATAGATCTCTCCCGCGCCCCCCAGCACTAAATTTCTAAGCAGTGGAAAATAAAGCGAGGTGTAGTCCATTGTCAGTGGAATGGCGTCCATCGAGATTCCTTCAGTGGCCGGTGCTCAAGCACGCGGTGTGCTTCCTTTGTACCTCTTTGTCGGCCCCGATATTGGCCACCTCATTCCGTCCTATCTTCTATAAACACCGGCATTTCATCTTTCATCTCTTCCCACACACAAACACTTTGGTGTTATTAGGAAACAGAATGGTTCAGGAAGACCGTTGAGGGTTTTTACCGCAGTCGATAATGCAGCATTATACAATCATCATTCCACGGAATGATAAAACAAAGGCTTATTGGTATCTACATTGACCAGTTTACAGGCAAAACCGTTTAAATAAGTATATATCAAAACGAAATTCGAATACAAAAATACACATAACTCATAAACAGTAATATTTTATTAACAACTAAATATTAACATTAAATTCAAATGTAATTGTTTTGTAGAATTATTGGGGTTTATGTTCCGCAGGTTGTCGCTTCCTGTTGAGTTAGAAAAAGATTCAACTATTTATCCGTTTCATTTTTAATATTTTCCAAAAATACAAATTATCGTGAGCTTTAGTGTGGAAAAGAGAATGTAATTATGAGAAATGTCTATACTGCGGTAATCATTTTGTCAAGAAAAAAAGTTTTCACTTACATTTTGAAGTATAGATGATATATATATATATATATATATATATATATATATATATATATATATATATATATATATATATATATATATATATATATATATGTTGAAACGTTTATTTCTAAATGAAATGATTACCGAAATATACACATTACCCATAATTACATTCTACATTGATAACTTGTATTAAAGGAAGATATTAAAAGTGGAACGAATGAAAACTTGTTGTGACTCAACTCACCGTAAAAATTAATTTTTTATAGTTCTACATAAAACTAGCTGTGCCCGCGACTTCGTCCGAGTGGAATAGTGACTCTGGGCAGCATTTTTTTAGGCTAATTACTATGCAAATAAAATACATACATAAACTAAAATAAGTTTTTTACTGCAAATAGCTTATTTAAGTACATTTTTATAAACGACGGTGTTTTTTTTCCTATACTTTGTCAAAACATAGAGATTTTGCCAAAACGCATTTTACGTAATAAAATCTAAGTGAATTAAAGAATGGTTAATTTAACAGAAATCAGAGTTGTTAAAGTATTTTAAAACTATCTCATTTCTAATTTGCAATAGCGATAATCCGGTTATCACTTTATGTTATAGTCAAATAATTTATTTGATTTGTCTATACTTTAACTTTTAGGGTTTTATTAACGTTGTAAGAAAGTATTTTTAAATAGTAAAATCTAAGTAAATTAATGAATGGTTAATTTAACAGGCATACAATTTATAAAATTATGTTGAAACAAACCCATTTCTAACAGGAAGTAGTAAAAATTCCTTCATAACCTTATATCATAGTTGAATACTTTATTTTGTCTGTTATTGTTTATTGTTTAACTCTAGCTTCAATAGTTAAATTCAAAATTGCAGCGATGTGCGCAGTTACCGAGCCGGCACCTCACTTAGAGGCTAGAGTACGATGTTCAGGTTCAATGTTCATGCAGTAGAGGGAAATAGGAGAATAATTAAATTTACATATTATTTAGTGCATTATGAACGTTATAAAAACGCATTTTATGAAGTAAAATCTAAGTAAATCAAAGAATGGTTATGAACACTACGTATTACGAAAATACACACTCAAACCAACCACAAAATTAACGAAAGCAATGGAATTGTACGAATGATTCTAAACAAAACTCTAGTTACTTTATTTAAGTTAGCTTAATAAAACGAAAAATTGTACTGAGATTGTTCGTTATTACAAAATGAAACATTAGGAGTTACCGTTAGTAGGTACTTACCTAATATCCAAATTTACAACAAAAATTGTGTGGTTTTATGAAACCACGATGCAAGTGAATTTTTTTCGGTTTGTTGGCATTTAACTAAAAAAAATTGGAAAATTATTCGATTATTAAAATTGCTTGTATTATTATAATTGGGTATTAAAATTGCATGTATTATTATAATTGGGTATTAAAATTGCTTTTTTAATCGTAACTTAATCAATAGTAGACAAAATATTCAATTATAAAATTTCATTTCAATTTATTAGAACGGAATACATAGTTAATATAATCATTTAGATGATAAACGCATATTAAAAAGTAAGAGCAATATTTATTTAAATCATTGAATCGTTGTCAACTTCAATTATTCTACCAATAACTTCATCTTCACCTCGAGTCTCACAGTTTATAAATGTAATTAACATTTTATGGTAACTAAAATAAGTAAATGCTTGTATCCAAGGGCGGATCCAGGATTTTTTTCTGGGGGGGGGCACAACGGGCAGACGGGAAAATCAACAGTAACTTAGAAATAAACTTGTAGTATTTATAGAAAGGTTTGAAAGGCTTATTAAAATATCTAAACAATAGTTTCACTCATGTTATTTCTGTTATTTTATTTATATGTTTTAACAATTATCTTCACATGATTTGCCTATAAGTATGTACTGTAATGGATTCTTCACAGTATAAAAAAATTGTCTGGGGGGCATGTGCCCCCGTGCCCCCTCCATGGATCCGCCTATGCTTAAATCTCGACTCGTACTGGTATCACTGCCGCTCGTGACTTGATTAGAACTGGCGCCCTAATTTATCCGCTTGCATTTCTGACGTTATATTTATAATTTATAGCATATATTTAAATATTGTGAAGATGACTGAAGGCCTAAATAAAATTAAATATATTGAATGAACCGGATATTAATTAAAATACTTCATCAAATATTCATATGAAATAAGTTAAAATAAATTCAAGCACTCAATGTTAAAATTAATACACACTGATAAAAGGATTTGATAGTCTTTGAAGAGATTTGTTAATAGTAAACATTAGTATTTAACGGTGAGCTGACTGGGCGCCGCCATATTGGTCTTGGCTGCTCTGTCATGCGCCTTTCACTTTACCCCTTCTCCAGATGTAACGACATGCGATAGATGAAAGAAAAATTTTGGGGCGATAGAATAAAAGTTTCACTTTAAAAATCGGTCTCATCAACTGTTTGTTGTATGAGACCGATTTTTAATAATAATCATGACGTAATAACTTCCAACATAATTCGAAAGTAATCTTCTTTTGACGAATGAAATATAAAAAAACCGACCCAGCTAAAAAAAAACTGTTTTTTAATTCACTAAGAACATTAATTAAGTAAAGCAACACATCGTGTAAACAAATCATATTGTAATCAATTTGCAGCTGAAGAGATATTAATATTCGCATGCGTTTCGCACATTAGTCTGCACTCACATGTCTGCCCGTTCGGGCTGGCGCATTTAGGCCCCCACCTACGCACATAAACCTTACATATTTCAAAAACTTTCATCCCCTATTTTTAATTAACTCTCTAAAGGGTAAAATTTTTACAAACTTTATTTATATCTGGTCAAAATTCCTAAAAAATAAGTTTCAAGCTTCTAGCTTCAAAATAACGAAAACTACATACAATCTTTCAACCCCTTACAACCATTTTTCCTCATTAAAAAGTAGCCTATGCTCTTTCTCCGGCTCTAGACTAGCTCTATTCAAACTGTCATTTAAATCGAATAAGTAGTTTAGGCGTGAAAGCGTAACAGACAAACAGAGTTACATTCGCATTTATAATATTAGTACAGATAATGCAGAAGGTAAATATAAAATTTCATAGTGCTCGCTTTAAAAATGAGTTTTTTTTATTACAAAGGTTTGTCACCATTTCCACCCTTTTAGGGGACGAATTTTCCAAAATCCTTTCTTAATGCGCGTTGCCTTATAAAATGTACCTACTGTCCGAATTTTAAGTCTGTAGCTTATGCCATATTGGCTCTGCGATGGTCTTTTTAGTCAGGACGAACTTTTTTTTATATATAGATTATATTGCAAATTGAGCAAAAAAAAATTAAATTGAGAAACAAACAGTGATATTCTCTAAAAGTTTCCTTAAAAATAATGTTCTAATGATAGCGATTATACTCACATTACATAACGTTATAATAACTAAAAGGAATGAAAAACGAAACACTAAAGAAGTAAGCATGTCGAATTAAATAAATTTTCAAAAATTCCTGAAAACTTCCCTCTAAATTAAAAATGGAAGATAACAATAAAACATGGTACTTGTGTGTTAACGCCACCGTAGTTATATTTGCCTACTTGTTCGCATGCGCGAGCAGTTATATTTTGTAACAGTCATCTTGCATAACGGTTTAAAATCTATTTATTCGGGTAAGGGGTAGTTTTTGTTAGGAATATAATGTATAATATAATAATATAACTGTTATAAAATATAACTGGGTACTTGTGTCTTAACGCAGCCCTGGTTACTTTTCCCTGCTTGTTCGCATGCGCGAGCAGTTACATTTTGTAACGTTTACCTTATATTTAATGGGGTTGAAAAATGATGAACAATTACAAATCAAAAGAATTTATTGACAAATGGAAAATAATAATAACAAATTATGAACAATCAAGAAATAAAAGTAATGAAAAATCGCAATAATGAAAAATTATGTACAAAAAAATAATTTCAAACAATTAAGAATTAAGAAATAAAAGTAATGAAAAATTATGTAAAAAAAAAATTGAAAAATGTAATGTATGATGAACAATTAATTGAAGAAGAATGAACAATTACAAAATACAAATAATAAAAATTTAATCGCATTTAGGTGGAAAATGCGTCGAAATAGACTTCAATATAGATTCAAAACAGTGTGTATTTTGTTTTGACTGATGCTGTCGCCATACGAACTCGCATAAATGTGATTCATTTCCAAAAAAAACCTTTCACCACGATCCATTTTCATTTGATGGGAATTGCTACATTTTCTTTGTTTTGGTAAAATATTACGCTCCTACAAAAAATGTATAGCTTGTTCTTCTGTTGAAGGCAAATCCCAAATACGCACCATTTTACACTAATTAAGTAACTAACTAAAATAATAGCAACGAAAAATCTATAACAAAGAATAAAAAACATATAAGAAACAAAAAATAAATCAGCAATAATCAAAACACAGTCAGCAAGATGAAACATAGAACAAATCAGCTGGTAGAAATGTAACCGTTACAAAATGTAACTGCTCGCGCATGCGAACAAGCAGGGAAAAGTAACCAGGGCTGCGTTAAGACACAAGTACCTATAACTGCTTGCGCATGCGAACAAGATTGCTCTTTACGCAAAAACAACACACAAGTACCAAAACCTGTACCTAAAGGGATTAAGACCATACAAGGAAGAAAGAACTAACCAAAAACTAAAAATTAGTTGTTCTGATAATAAGAGATAACACCCCAAAAGGTAATGATATAATGACTGTAATGGCTGAAACATAAAACAATAAAGAAAGTCCTGTTTAATAATAAACTGTCAAAAATCTTTAAACTTTCCCTCTTAATTAAGAATAATAATAATAATATTTATTTGAGAAATCATACAAATGTCATTTGGCACATATTGTATTTTCGATCTTATTATAAAAACCTGCCCCAAAGGATTCTCGTGGAAGCGTGGATGGAGAAACCTCCCATTGAAGGCATAGCCTGCGTGGTTCATCTCACTGATGTGATCCCTGCTCCAGAGGCGTTAATTAAAAATTGAAGTGATGATAAAAAGTTTAGAATGGACTGAAACTCATATAATAGGGATTAAAAAGGAATTGAAAAATAAATAAAAATACAACGAAACGTAATAATTCATCGCCTTAGTGATACAAAAATGTAACTACTAAATTGTTATTTTTCAGAAATAAAAGGTTATAGCGTTTTTATGTCACGAACATTGTGTTTTTTATGTCACGTACGTAATTAGAAGAAAATTAAAAAAAATTTTATCCATGCAATACAGGCATAAGATCTTATGACCTTAAAATAGAACGCCATGAAATAAATAGAAACCGAATCGAATGAATTTCTGTAAAAACATGATTAAAAAAAATGCGTGTCCTTATGAAAGACTCCGAAACGAAATAACTGTTAGGACTGAAAAATAAAATAATTAAAGGAATTTCTGTTCCTAAATAAATTTCAAAAATCCTTTAAACTTCGCTCTAAATTAACAAGTGAAAATGTAATGGACAAATTACTAAAATAAATCGTATTTTAGAGACTGGATATGTATAGTGGGTTCCAAGCTGCATTGAAATTTCAATGGAATCTTGTTTTCATTTTTTTTTTTTTATTGTGGGTTTTTACACTATGTTGCACCACAGGTAAACTCCTTTGTTTACAGTGGAAACTTTACTGATAGCAGCCAATCCCATGAGACGGCAACTTGTAAGACTTACAAGACGAGTTTTCTGGAAGGATGACGGTGCACTGAAATGAATCAACTAGGAGTTAATCAAGGATTGATAAATGAGGTCGTTGCCGGCGAAATCGTTAAGGCTTCAATCTTAAGAACTGATGTGGTGTTAGCAGGAGTGTGTGGGGTTTTGAAAATATTTCAGAAAATAGTTCACATTTCTCTTCAATTGATCATATGAAAGTTGTCTATTTAAATAGTTTATTGTATCAGTATATTTACATTTAGTATTTTCAAAAAAAAAATTGTTTCGCAATCAAATATCAGTGTTGAAATTTTTACAGTTCTCTGCAACCATTTAGGTGTACAAAATATGCAAAAATCAATTTTTTAAATCCCATCCCACCTTTGATAATCAGCCCAAGTCTTTTTAAAATGTTGGAAAGAAGTTCTTTCTAAAAACAATCATGTCAATTGCAATGTTGTAACTTAATTCAGTGCAGAGATATTCAAATTAACGCTTACGTCTCCAATTTATAAACTGTTGTGCTTTTAGAAATAAAAATGGCTCCTCGTTCATCAACAGAGCAAGGTAATTTTTTTTTTAAATATTGTTTGAGGTTCTCAATTATGGGATGATCACAAATAAAAATATCAAAATATTTAAAAATAGTCGACCAGCCAACTTTATAAGATTGGACCACTTCACTTGAATTGACCCTTACTATTTATTTCAATAAATTAAGTTTACTAAATTCTATTGTTTTATCTTTTAATACCTGATGGAAATTCAGATTTTATTTATATTGCACAATTAAGTCACTTGATTCAAAGAAATGGAATCCTAATCAAGGTCTAAATAATTTTTAATTTGTGGGCAAACAAAACACCAACAAGGCAGCTGCAACTAAGGAACTCAGCTATGAGCCATCAGTCGTATCTGGATGTCTCTGAATGAAGTGTTATATTAACAGAGAAAACTACCCATCGATTCTAATGGCAGATTAGTTTGTAAACACCATTGAAGGAATTAACAGTCTATTGAAATAATCTTCCAACGGGAAACATGTGCGTTGAGATTTGAGATTATATATTTTATTCAAGCAGAATCATATATCGCTCCTTCAAAACATTGTCATAACTCGAAAACCGAATTTTTCAATAGAACTATTTCAAAATTCCATGAGAATTAAGAAAATAAACATTTGGGTATTGCTAAAGCAAAGCATACTTATTGTAATGATATTATTGAAATTATTTTACTAAACATGGAAGAAAGTAGTCCGGGTAGAGGTCATTGAATTTCTCAAAGAATCGGAGAAATGTTTATTAAGTAGCCAACGTTCTGACCTACTTTGTAGGTCTTCTTCAGGGCTATATGCAAAATACTGACAATTGAGAATTAAAAAGTGGTACACAAATATTTTAAACATGGCTAATATAAATTTATAAATATAAATGAAAAAGTATGGTGAATACAGGCAATTGATAATTGAAAAAGATAAAAATTGCACAGCATGGTAAAATTAAAGGTTAAAATGTATGAGTGTATAGTATTAACAACCAAGTGCCAGGAATGTAGTAAAATCTATATATATAAAAATGAATGTATGTGTGTTTGTCCTTTATGCATTACTACACCAATCATCCGATTGTCATGAAACTTTGGGAAGTAGTTCAGTACACTCTAGGGAAGGTTTCTACTAACTTTTTTTTCTTATTTTTTTGGATTTGAAAAAGTTTTCAAAAATTTCTAGAAAAAAAAAATAATTATTTGTCTAAAATACATGATCGACCTTTTTTAAAGAAGATTTAATTTTCTACAATTTGAGCCCAACCGCAGATCTGTAGGTCTAATAGAACCTGAGTTCAGTCCTATCATGTATCAAATGACCGGAATCTTATCTATATATATAAAAATCTCCTGTCATGATGTGAACTACTGGAGCGATTTTAATGAAATTCGGCACATATTGTCATGAAACTTTGGGAAGTAGTTTAGTACACTCTACGGAAGGTTTCTACCAACCTTTTTTCTAATTTTATTGTATTTTTGATTTAAAAGATGAATTAATTAGGATTGTCTTCCTGGATGTACTAAATAATTACATGAACCATAATTGGCTCAGTAATTGTGTTATTTTGACAGCGAAAAATGCTGATGTTGATGAAATTAACTTTTTAATACTACTGTTGTTACCAGGTGATCTAATGCCCTTTAAATCCATCAATAATATTGTTGATGAAAACCAAGCTGTAAATTATCCAAATGAATTTTTAAATTCTCTGGATATACCACACAATCTTTGGTTGAACAATGGTTCATCTATTATTCTTCTGCGTAATTTGAATCCACCTAAATTATGCAATGGTACACGTTTGGGCATACAAAATATTACTTGTTATTGTTGTTATTGAAGCAGCCATGTTGACTGGAATCTTTAAAGAAAAAATCGACGTGTTGGAACTTATTTCAATAATACGATCAAAACCCCTAATACCGTTCAAAAGACTTCAATTTTATATATGCTGGGTTTTGCTATACCCATCAACAGGTCTCAAGGCCAGACAATGTCCTGCGGTTTTGACTTAAAATATCCATGTTTCTCTCATGGCAATGATATGTTGCATGCTCACGTATTAGTAAATCATCAAATATATTTGTATTAGTAACGGACAGATTAACAAAAAATATTGTGCATCAATTAGCCATAAATTAAATTGAAATAAATATTTATAATTTAATATAATATTACTATCCATAATTAAAAATCAAACATTACATACCCCCATTCATTAAACTCATATTTATATTTTATCAGTTATGAGTGTTGTATATTCATTATATAATATAGTTAGATATGAGATGAATAAAATGTAAAATCAAAAATCAATTTAATTCGTGTTTTCATTAATTCATTATTTCTTTTAAATTCAAATTTTAACTAATATTTTTTAATACTATAATAACAGCCACAGCAACGCGTGGCCGGGTCAGCAAGTACATAATAAAGAATAAAATATGAGTAAAACATAAAGTGTTGAAAATTAAAGAATAAGGTAATAAAGATAAAAAATAAAAATTGAATATTAAAATGATTAAATGTTAAAGTTAAAATACCTGGGTATCAGGTATCTTAGGTATCAGGTTTCAGTAGTAAAATAAAAATTAAAAAAAGAAAGTAATAAGAAATACAGTAAGAAATAAAAAAAATTGTAAAATTATAAAAAATCCAGTATGTTATAAATAAAGTAATAAAAATGGATAGGCATAGACAATAAAATAAATAGACAGTGTGTAATGAAAATGAAAATGTTAATAAGAAACAATGATAATAAGTAATGGAAGTGAGGGATATTGTTAACTGCCAATGGGGACGAAGATGTATACAAAATGTTCATGAAATATTATAAATGATGGATGTAGTAAAATGTGTAATAAGTGGTGAGAAATAGTGAGCAAGGAAAACATAGTTGATATTGAAAAAAACATGTAAAAGTTGTATACAAAGTGAGATAAGTAACTTCTTGGCACTTGGTTGTTAATATTATACACTCATACATTTTAACCTTTAATTTTACCATGCTTTGCGATTTTTATCTTTTTTAATTTTCAATTGCCTGTATTCACCATACTTTTTTATTTATATTTATAAATTATAAATTTATTATAATGCAATTGGGAAAAACCACAATGCAAAGCCTTATGTTTCAAATTTCTCCAGTAATACACCCACTTACCGGTCGACGTTTCCTCTATTCAGGCATTATTAAGACACTAAAACAAAAAAAGGTTATGTGAATCACATCTCGAAGAAAAAAAATGCAATATATCCCAACGATCAACAGCTCAAACAGGCTCCAAACATGAGACAGCACTCCACCACCAAGACGTTCAACACACATTTCACTACAGTTGTATGTTTGGAGCCTGTTTGGGCTGTTGATCGTTGGGATATATTGCACCTTTTTCTTCGAGATGTGATTCACATAACCTTTTTTTTTTTGTGTGTGTCTTGATAATGCCTGAAATAGGCGAAACGTCGACCGGTAAGTGGGTCTATTACTGGAGAAATTTGAAACATAAGGCTTTGTATTGTGGTTTTTCCCAGTTGCATTATAATAAATAATAGTGTTTCTTTTTGAGTTTTTGGCTCTATTTTATATATTTTTTATTTCATCTATATATTTTTATCTATGAATTTGGCCATTTTTGAACCGGTTATTATTAATTAATTTATTAATTATAAATTTATATTTACCATGTTTAAAATATTTTTGTACCACATTTTAATTCTCAATTGTCTGTATTTTGCCTATAGCACTGAATACTGAATACAAAGTAGATCCAAACGTTGGCTACTTAATAAACATTTCTCCAATTCTTTGAGAAATTCATTGATCTCTACCCAGACCACTTTCTTCCACATATGTTATCAAGGTCAACTATTATCATTCAATATTTTACTAAACATTAGAAAATATTTAAAATTTTCTTTTTTATTTTAACTTATGTCATTATTCCCATAAAACTTTAAATTCAGGCTTAACTCAAAGAGGTTAAATTTTGAGTTATGTTGTTATTCTAAGGAAGGAGTGATATGTCAATTTAATCTCGATAATTGGGTCGTACATCAATATCTATAGGTACATGAATCCAATCATTTATTGGATATAGTTGCATCATTAAAATTTTGATGGTTACTGGGCCAAAAGTTAAGATCTATAGATCATGAAATTTACCAATCAAAACTAAAATTCAAAAATGAAAACCTATAAACAAATAAAATAATAATAATTCATGAATTTAGTTGATGTTTGGTAGTGTTAAAGAAATAATTTTATTTTTCCAGTGGGATATCTAAAGGGAGTTATCTATATTCCAATGCAAAAAATGGTTGTAATGTAACAGGTAACAATATACAAAGTAATAGAAAAATCGCAACAATATTGCATTAAACATTTTTAGAATACATACACATATATTTATACTAGCTTTTGCCCACAGCTTCGATCGCGTGGAATTCAGTCTGCCACATAAAGTTTCGTGAAAGATCATTTTAAATAACTTATTTAATTATTTTTTAAAAATATAAGTTACCCATAAATCCAAAACATGCCCCCATGCCCCCACATAAATCTGCCCTTGCTGTAGCCTATGATGTATAACCTATTTTACACAATAAGTTTCATCCAAATCCGTTCAATAGTTTTTGCGTGAATGAGTAACAAAGATAAATACAAACTTTCACATTTATAATATTAGTAAGATTAGTAGGATATCATAACAATAGTTTTGATATTTCATCATATTCAAATATCAAATAATTCATGTTCTTTCTGTTATTTTAACAACTATGATCATGTGATTTGCCTTTAATTATGTACTATAATGGATTCTCCACAGAACCTAAAAAACTGTCGGGGGGCACGTACCTCCGTGCGCCCCCCCTAAAACCGCGCTTGCTATAGCCTATGTGTTATTCTGATGTATAACCTATATTACTGTAAAGTTTCATCCAAATCCGTTCTGTAGTTTTTGCATGAAAGAGAGACAAACATACAAACTTTCACATTTATAATATTAGTAAGATATACATACATATATATATATATATATATATATACATACATATATATGTATATATATATATATATATATATATATATATATATATATATATATATATATATATATATATATATATATATATGTATATATATTTATTTCTAATATATTATCAGACAAAAGTAATATACTATACCAAACAGACCAGTCTCAAACTTCAAAAACTTGGACAAAATTAAATGTATCTATACAAAATCGTATATACAATGAAAGAAAAAATTATACAAAAAACTTTCAACAAAACATTCTTAGAAGATCATGGTTTATTGGCTGTATTACTTCTCTTGTTATTTCATATTCCCCTGCTGAACATTATTATATTACAATATTTTTCATTACAATATATTTTCCTTTCAGATTGTATATCACGCTATTAATCTTTTTACAATGTTTAATGTGTAATAATAATGTTTATATATATGTGAGAACTGTCTACTTCTATAAAATCTATTTGGGTATACATAAATATAAAATAAATCTTCCTCTATTCTATTTACTACCATTAGATGAAATATTGTTAATAGTATAACTTTACATTATCGAATTATAACTAGTATTTTCAAATTTTTATTTTGAAAGTATCATTTTGAATTGACTGTTTATTTGTTAGCACATTCAATACAATTGTCTATTACGTACCTTATCTTTAATTATTTAAAGAATAAAATCTTTACTTAGGTAATAATGATGAATGTATATCAAATATTATAAATTATGATATTATAAAAATAATAATAATAATAAAAAGAGTAAGTCACTTGTAAAATACACAAAAGATAAAAAAATACAGAAAAGTAGTAAGAAATAAATGTATAAATGTGTTTTGTAAGAAAGTTAATGACAGTGTTGTTTTTTTAAAAAATGTATTTATTAAAATTGTTTTTTAATCATTTCAAATAACATTTCGAAGTATAGCTGATGAAATATGTGTGTTGATAAGTTCATTTCTTGATGAAATAATTACTGAAATATACACGTTTCCCACAATTACACTCTCCTTTCCATACTTTTTTTTTAAAAGTTATTTATTGAAATTTACAACTGTATAATAGAATACATCCAGTAAATACAATGAAAGATAATCATGTCCCAACATAAAGGCAAGTAGAGAAACTACCCGATGGTAATACTCAAATAAAAAGTTCAACTTAGGTCACTAGGCCATCTTATTTTCAGACGCCTCGGAGGATTATCAGGAATTGAAGAAGTTGCGAGGTTTGAAACTAGTGGGTTTGAATGGAAATGAAGTTTGTCATGAAAAGATTGATATCAGATTTGGGCCAAATCAGCAACAAACGGGGAAATTAAGGTCATTATGGATTACTTTGTTAGTAAAAAAGTAAAGAGCATTGAGGATTTTACGAAGGATTTTGGATTGTAAGGATTGAATACGAGAGGAATTTGATGGCTTAATGGACTCCCAAAGCTCTATTCCGTATGTCCAGATGGGTCTAATGATTGTCATGTATATGAATCTTTTGTAGTTAATCGGGAGCTTAGAGTGTTTGTCTAGTAAATGTTGAAGTAGCCTGAAATGACGAGCTGTTTCTTGTTGTTTCAGTCTAGTATGAGGATTCCAAGTTAAGCGTTTGTCAAGGTGTAGTCCTAAGTCCAGACCTGTTCTACAGGAATCAGTGGGATGTTATTAAACGATACAGGAGGACAGGAAGTCGTTGGTTTACGACAGAGGGTTTTCACACTGTAAATTATTAATTGGAACAGGGAAGCTCAGTATAGAGTGTAGAGTACTCACTTGATGTGCTGAAGGTTCATTATTAAAACTTGGCTGTGGCAGTTATTTAATCTGTTAACATCCATGGATGGACCCTTTCGGATCTACTGACCCTCCTGGGGATCACCCACACTCTATAAAGTGGGAACCCTTCATTGGGAGAAAAACTTGGAAGTTCAGCATGTTCTCGGATACATCACCAGCATGCACAATGGTTTACTTGGATACAGTACAGGCTCTGCCATGTACTAAACCCAAGACCCTTCATGGATTATAGTGGTTCAGATGAAAAAAAATTATATATATTAATTCAATAATAAATTTATAATTTTAAAACTTAAGTGTGTTTATGAGGAAGAAAATGGGAGGAGGTCAATAAATTTTTCTTTAAATAGGGAGAAATGTTTATTAAAGAATAAAATTATACTGTTTTAAGCCAACAGTTGTGCAGAAAATGATTTGGCCAAAAATTCACTGAATTATTACATCATGAATTAATCTATGAGCACAATACTGATTACACATTTTACCAAAAGTCAAGAAAAATGTTCAGTACCTTTTACCACAAACTGTTTTACCTCACTATATGGTAGTATTATTTATTTTATCATTATAAGCGACAACACTAGAAAAAAAAAATACTATGTTGATTATGATGGTTATGAAAAACTTATGAAAGTTATACTACTGTGATTATGAAGGACTGTATTATTTTGATTCTAAAAGTTATAGAAGGAGATTGTTTGGCCTAAACCACATCCACCATGTTATTTCCCTAATTAAGGGTTACCCACATTATCCAAATTCTACAAACTGGACCCATAGCTATTAACAAAAAGAAGTTTTTCTGTCACAGCAGTCTTGAACTCCAGATCTAGACTTCAATAAAATCAGCACTCAGTGAATGATATTCCTCACTCCCATAAGCGATGAGATTAATCATTTAAGTTTATAAGTTACTTATTTCAATTGATAACCTTAAATTGTTACATACATTCTCTAATCTGTAATTCTTTATTTATTAAAGTATCATGGTTAACTAATCGGTAAAAGAAAGAGCTGTTCAAATACAGAGCTCTTTTTGATTTCTTTTCAATAAAAACACTAAATAACCATGTAAAAATTCAGTTTTTTAACTCAGAATCAACGGACTAGACCTCTCTCTTTAAATGATTAAGAAATATAAATATCGATAATTTAAGTTACACTGTATAAGATATTGAAGTCCTCATTTCATTTTCCGAACAATTTTATTATTAACAAAATACTAGTTAACAGTGTTTTTTATTTAATAATTGAAAGTAACAACAATTAAAGCGATATAATGGTTCAAAAAAGTTTTTTAAATTATAGCTCTTACCGCAACTTCTGGAAGAAGGTGCTCGAGGATTTTGTCTGATCTGCCTTTCTCTGATGTTGGCTCTGAAACCATCAACTACATTAACATAATAACATTTATATTACTATATCCTTTATTATACAAATATATTGTATAATCATATGATTAGAATAAATGGGGAGAACATTTATTTTAATTTTATGATGTGAGTTATAGATAAATCCAATTTTATCATACTATTATTCTATCATGCTCAATACAATATATTTCGAAACAAAAATTATTTTTTATTGAAAGAAATAATAATAATCATGTGACAAATGCACAAGAATTTCACAGAATACTTGAAGCACTCAAAATATTTGACATAAATAACATTGAGGATTGAGAAAATTGGGATTAATGGTTGGTTTGGCCATTTAATATTGAATTATTTTATAAAAACTAACGGAAAACACCAATGTAAAAGTTAAATTAAATAAATAAATTATTACAAACCAACAATTAATTCACAATTGGCCAGATGTTTTGATCATACACAAAAGTGATAAGATGACCATATTAATAAATAAAGTTATCTCAAATTTACTGACCAAAGAGACTGAAAAACATAAAATAAAAAATGAGGGGGTGCCAGGGTATCACCTAAGAACTAAAAATTCTTGATAACCTTAATATAAATAGCACCATATTTTCAAACGGTCTCATGTTAAAAACTCTAGAAGGGATACAAAATAACTTTTACAAGACCAGCAGTATTTGAAAAATCTTAATAAACAGCACAGATTGATACTTGCTGGATTGTAATTTTGCTGTTAAATTATTGTTAAATAAAAGTTGAAAATTATAATCTAAATTCCCTAGAATTGTTTTCCTAAAAAATTCTGAGAAGAATGAATACACAAAATAATAATAACAATTGAAAAAATAAAAGTCTTGGCTTATAAAAAAGTAAAACAGTATTTAAATTGGCTAAAATTTCCCCACACTGATAATCATAGAAATTCAGGAAATGAGCTACACAAACCGAAGAACAAACAGAGAAAATCAAAGGAATATATCACGATTCAACGTAAAAATTATAAAATGATAACTTCTATCTGTGGAATGAAAAAACAAGTTTTTAATAAAAGTTAGAAGAAAAATAGAAAAAAGCCGTGCGTAATAAATAGTTTTATATTTACAATATACCTAGATAGATAAAAATTAATTAATAAAAGCTAATTTCTTGCAAAAATAAATTTCCGATACCTTTAAACGTTAATAGGTATCGTGGTAGCTCATTGTATTGAGTGATGAGTTCCCACGCTGAAGATCTCCTGGGGTTCACCCAGCAATTAAAGTGGGTACATTTAATTGGGGAAAAAACCTGACTGTTGAACATGATCTCGAATAATTCAACTCCCTGCATAACCCTTGTTTTAGAAACAGTACAGTCTCAACCATGATTAGGACCCAAGATCCTTCAAGGGTCATAATGGTAGAGGTTTTTTATTTGACCATTAATAATTTTGATTCATACATACTCAGGAAAAACAACAGTTTCTTTAAATAATAAAACTCAAATATCTATTAGCTGAAGAATTTCCCAAAACCAATAAAAAATAACTAATTACAACTCATACAATTTACGACATACAGAAATTAACTATACTAGTTGAGAAACAAAGTAACCATAAAATTGTATATTTCAAAGGTCTAGAAAGTATTCAACTTAAATTTTGACAAATTACAAGCTTAAAAGACAACATACTCACTCTGTGAAATGGTGAAAAGTCAGAAACATAATAATAGATAACATTACTTCAAAGAAATGTTTCAAAACAAAATAATAAGCTTACTTAAGGCATTAAAGAGCAGGATTACAATTTTTTAGCTGCCACTAAAGTCTACTTTATAGAATTGCGCCAAAAAAAAGAACTTCAGTTAGTTATCTTACACACTAATAGATAGCGCTAAAATATAACCACAGTGTCACGTGATATTTAAAACTAGACTAGTAAATAATAAAGTTAATATAAAAATATATACTTAAGTCAAACAGAATAATAATTAAATTTGAAAAATCCTAAGCATCTATATACATGGATGCGACATAAAATCACCATATAAACTCCCCCCTCATCACAATATTTCTACGCCTCACGTACCCACACTACTTCCTTTTTTTTCCGCATTGACTTAGGATCACATTACAACTTTTTTTTTTTCTCTGTCTCTAGAATTCCTTCATACGTCCACAGGCACGTTACTTTTGATGATATGTACAGCTTCGTCCTCTGACCTCTGCTCTTTCTTCATCCTGAAACCCTTCCGGATTTTTCATTCTGCTTCTAAATTCAATTCCTTCTATCAAGCGAGTTCTGTAACGTTCAACTTTCCCAAATCATTTACTTTGTTCTTCTGGTTCTATCTCCTAATGGAACCGGCCACTAATTACAATTCTAGTTTTTATTCAACATTGAGGGAAGGGAACATCGGCATCTTATATTTCTATGATTGGCTTTATTTACATTTACATTTTCACTAAAATAACTTAATGGATTCGTACATTATGAACCAGATTGTCGCTTCGAGTTGAGTTACAAGTTTTAACTGTTTACTCATTTCATTTATAATATCTTCCAGAAATACTAGTTATTGTGAGCTTAATTATGGAAAAGATAATGTAATTATGGGTAATAAGTAGATTTCGGTTATCATTTCATCTAGAAATAAAAGTTTCAACTAAAACTTCGAAGTATAGATGATTTATCTACAGCCCCGGTGAATAAGTGGTTAAGTCAAATTTTCTCCAAAGTCAGTTTCTTGTACTTAAGTAAGCAGAATCGAGTTATTGTCGAAGCGAATATGGGGCTAAGTAAGGCAACGGCTTGAAAAGGAGTTATTGCTTATATTACAACTCCATTTGAAGCCAAAAACGACGAGAATGATACGATTCCGGTCATTAACGTAACAAGAGTTGACTCATGGGGGGGGGGGTTAACCCCCACCAGTCAACCACTCCAACATATACTCCCTTCAAGAAAGATGCCTTGTAATATAGGTATAATTTATATTATACTATAATCATGTTGCTTCAAATTTATTCATTTTATAAAAACAGTCTATTCATTAAAATAACTGTGTTTGCACTTTCTTTGTTGTGTTTTTGGCATTATTGACTCTTACTTCTGTAATCCGACTTCACTACTTATTCACCTTGGCTGTAGATATGTTCGTTGAAACGTTCATTTCTAATTGAAAAGATTACCGAAGTGTACACATTTTCCATAATTACATTCTCTTTTTCATTCTAAAGCTCATGATAACTTGTATTTTTTGAAAACACTAAAAGGGAAACAAATGAATAGTTAAAACTTTTAATGATTCAACTCGAAGCGACGACCTGCGGAATAATTACCACAAATTGTAATTATAATTACAGGCAAATGATCAGAGCGAAAAAATGAAAATTCAAGTTTGTTCTTAACATTTCTGATATCTTTTAAACACTCTCATCTTAAATTTAGCTTTTGTATGTTTAAAGAACGTTTGCGTTATGCAATTGTGAAAACATTTGATGTTTGCAGTAAAAAACAAACAGGTATAGTATAAGTTATTTAATTGTGGATAGCAACTGTATTGAAAAGGGAAAAGGAGGGGGTAAATATAAATGAATAAAATTGTATTCCTTTATTGTATAATTTACTTCTTTGGAATCGCCATTAACTGTCTGCTGAATTTAAGAATATTGTCAATTGTATTCAGTAAATAATGGAAGTTTATATAATACGAAAAAGAGAGTAAATAAATAAAGCTCTGATAACGTGGAATTGTTATCGACTTTGTCCACGTGAGGCGCTCATGTGCTTATACGTTCAGCAGTTTACAAAATGAATACTTAACCTTTCCAGTTACTTTCTCACTCAAATTTGGTTCTTAGGTTTTTTTGGTTTATTTGATGAAGGTTTCTGTAAGAAAATATGTCAAACCAGAAATCTATGAAGACTGAGAGAAACGGAGTCGCTAAACCGGTTAATGTATCTTCTATTTGGGCTAGAGCTGTTACAGCAAACTCCAAGTGGGATGATAAGGTGAGTTTTTAAATTATTGTACATAAAAGTTAACAATATTAGTTAAAATGTATTTAAAAATTATTCATTTACTTTGTTTTTTTTTGTAGGAAGAGTTTTTAGATGTAATTTACTGGGGAAGACAATTGTTAGGAGTAATTGTTGGCGTTGTTTGGGGACTGATACCACTCAAAGGCTTCATTGCCCTTTTGTTGTAAGTATTATTCATTAAGTATACATCCTTATTTTATTATTTATGAAGAAAATTATAATATATTTTTGTTGGTTTGCTGATATAATTATTCATCAAAGTAATGAATGATATCATTACATAGTTATTATCATGGTTTGTTTATTTAAGTCCCAATAATAATCAAATAAAATAAACCGGTCCTCATCCCTCCTTTTACTGTAAGTAATTGTTTGGTTAAGAATTATCAAACAAAAGAAAGTTTTCAATTTATTAAAAAAATCATATGTTTCCTGTATCATATGCTCCTAGAGTAATTGTTTCTAATGTATTTTTTTTCTATGTACAGTAGAGTGTTGATTGTCTGAAGATTCAATTATCCAAACTGGCTTCACAGAAAAGATACCTGAAGGTATCGATAATGCCATTCCTGTAAAAGAAGTTTGAAGAGTATTTTCTCTGAAATTTGATTTCATGGAACTATTACTTAGTACTTATTATTATACTTAAAAGAATTAGAGATCAGATGAAGTGAAGAAGTTAAGATTAATGCAAACTAGTATTAAAACTTAAGGTACTTGTGTGTTAACGCAGCCACCGTTATTTTTGCCTACTTGTTCGCATGCGTGAGAAGTTATATTTTATAACAGTTATTTTTCTATCAGATGATTATATTATACATTATATTTCTAACACAAACCACCCGTTACCACCCCTAACCCCAATAAATAGATTTAAAAACGTTATGCTAGATAGCTGTTGTAAAAGATAACTGTTACAAAATATAACTGCCCGCGCTTGCGAACAAGTAGATTAAAATAACGGTGGCTACGTTAACACACAAGTACCAAACTTTGTATTACTATTATTTTAACTTACGTACTACATAATGAAATTAAGATTTTTATTATACGAACGTGGTGATTGCTTTTTGTGTTGATTAGCATTCTTTTCCTTTTAGATTACTTTGATTAACTAAATTTTTTATTGTATGAACTATATCTGTCAACAGTTTGACTAATCGACACTCTACTGTACTAATAGTTTTCTACATTGGACTACAAACTCAGAATTCGTTCTACTTTTCATGTTCTAATTTAGACTTTTATATAATAAACTGATTTACTAGAATATTACTATTATAGTTATCTTCTCAATTCAGTTCGGTAAAGCAAAAATCAAGTATTCTGTCTTAAGCTATTATTTAATATATAATACCTTCAGTTTGTAGAAATTAGTCGGGAGAACGACCAATAAGATAATATACACTAACTATTAATTATTTGATGTATATTATATATTACTTATTAAATATTGGTTATCATAAGTATATATACCCTAGTAATTAAGTATTATGTACCCTTGATGAGTTTAACTAATAATTCATACTCTATAGTATATATGGTTATATTAACCGATTTCTTAATATTCATTTCATCTACTGTCAACCATTTCCACATCAATTTCAGTCTTCAATTTTTTATTTTGATGATTATTGTTTTACATATTTGCTTTTAAAAACTAACAGTGAAATTGAAATTAATCATTTAGTACACATTTGCATCCATTTTGAATAAGTATCTTTATTCCAATTTTGTCAAAAATGCTAAGAGAAGCTGAATCGTGTCTACTTCATAGTGGCTTAATCAAGTCTTGGCTCAAAATGGACTTATTGCTTATATTATAACTCCATTTAAAACCAAAGACTACAAGAATGCATCCCTCAGTACAATTTATTCACCAGGGCTACAGATATTATCTTCTAGATCTTGATTGATTACTTTTCCTGCATGCATTTATCCATTTATGACGATAAGTAATCCTTGACCTTATTAGCAAGTCATTGAAACAGTTGATAATTTTTCTATTATTAGATTAGTACATTAACAGTTTTAGATTGTTGATGAATATTATTTTGTTACTCATTGTAGCATTTTTCTGACAAAAAAACGGTTCAATATGATTGTTATTCATTGAGGAAAATTTGATATCTTATTAAGGTTTTTAAAATTTTGATATTAAATTAGTAAATAGTTATTGTAATGCAAGTGTTTTGGATGTGGCTGCTTATCAATACTTTATGCCACACTAACTCGCACCATTTGCAATTATAACTAATTATCTGCTTTGTATTCAATTGTAAAATGCATATTTTTTAAATTTTTAGAACGATTAAAATTATTTTTATAATATTTTGCTGTAAAAGGATGTCTAGAAAGGCTAAGTGTCTCATATATAAAACAATTGTGACTTATATGGATATGAGACCGGGTTACTTACAAAAGTTTGCAAAAGAATCCTTGAATTATGGGAAAGAACAGTCCTGTGTAAAATTTTTGGATCTATTAGGATGGAGGGCAAGTGGAGAATCAGGTCCAATAAAGAGTTAAAGAACCTACATGAAGAGCTTGAAATAATAAAAGTCATCCAGCTCAAGAGGCTACGATGGTTAGGGCATGTGGAGAGGATGGACCCAACGAGATTTCCAAGAAGGATGATGTACGGGATACCAAATGATGGTTTAAGATTAAGAGGGAGGCCCCGCCTCAGGTGGCTGGACGATGTGGAGGGTGACCTGAAGGCAATGGGTATAAACCGCTTGAGGCTCCTTGTGGCGGACAGAGGCGAATGGTGGAAGAAATTAGCAGAGGCCGTGTTTCTCTAAGGACTGTAGAGCTCAGTAATAAATAAATAAATTAAAATTATTACAGTTTTAATTACATATTATTTAAGATTATTAGTTTTGTTGTTTATAGGTGATTTGGGGAGGTTGTAAAATGTAGTAAGAGACCAATTTCAGCTAGTAAGGACTTATTGATAGTTTGTATATCAATAAATCATGGGCGTTTATGACAAGTGAAACACGACAACAATTTTAAATAACATCAAGTTTAAGCAATAATAAGGAACAGTGTGACTCAGTGAGTAGAGTGCTGAGCTGCTGTGCTGGAGATTCTAGGTTTAAATCCAGCTGTGGCAAATTACTCTATACAGTGGGCACTCTTAATTGGGGAAAAATCTGATGGTTGGGCGGGATCTTGGACTAATCACATCCTGAACAACCTTTGTCTACTGTGCACTTTACCTAAGCTGTAGTGGTGTAGTTTGTTTGTTCATTTAACGTCACTTTATGCTGCTATGGCTAATCGGACGATGCTACAGTGGGAGCTCTAAATTTTGCCTATCCAGGTTTAATTAGGATAGGGATTTTTAACGAGTACCTGACATCTAACAGGCTCAGGACCTATGTTTTACGTCACTTTCGAAGGACGCCATAACCAAGGATTTTTTCTCCTTCTAAAAAAATCCTGGTGCTACCAACCATGCTACGAACCTGCAATCTTGGGCATCCATTATTTATATTTACTTAAAAGATTTTTGTTATGCTTTAACGTCCCTTCTGAAGGACGGCGTAACTAAGGATTTTTTACTCCCTTTAAAAAATTCCTAGGGCCACCTGCGGGGCTACGAACCCGCGATCTTGGGTTTTAGTAGTTTGTTACGCTAACCACTAGACCACAGGTGACCGTGTAGTGGTGTAGTTTTTTATTTTTTAGAGTAATAATAGCCCTTTAAATACTAATTGATACAATTTTTACCATTCAATGCAAAGCAGTTAGCCAAAATGGCTCTCGGCAGTACTTGTACCGCAACTTCTATTATTAAGGCGTCTGGACCATAAAATTTTATCCTGTGATTTATTAATGTTTCTTATTTTGAAATGAAAATGTTTTTGTTTTATAATATTTAATTAGATCATAACCGTCCACTTCTGCTGAAGGAGAGGTAGTTAGATTATATTGATGATGTTAGCTAATAACATCAAATATGCTCCATTATTAAAGACTTGCATTTTATAATTTGTATAGTTTTTAGTTTATAAACTTTATATAGAGATCGTAAATGATCAGTTATATTTAAAAAATGATTCCTTGACCTTAGATAAGAAAAGTTATGTGAATATTTCAAAGTATAACTATTTGGAAGTAATAAATCATTGTGCCATAGTTTTTATTAATTAATTTATGTTTTGCTTCAGGTTTGTATTAGTGAATGCTGGAATCATATACATATATTTCTCCAGTTTCCAGTGCGTCGATGAAGAGGAATATGGCGGAGCCTGGGAGTTGACAAAGGAAGGATTCATGACTTCTTTTGCTGGATTTTTGGTAGTGGTTTTTATTTTTTTATTATATTACATGTCTTTTTTAAATGATTTAAATATTTACCAAACCTGTTACAAGTTAGTTAAACCTAATTTTTCAATAGAGGTATTTGAAAGTTCCATGTGAGTTAAAAAAATAAAAATTTGGGTATTGGTAAAGCAAAGCATTCCTGTTGTAATGCTTTCATTAATCATTAGAAAATTTTTAAAAGCTTGTGAAACTTTTTTGATTTGAACGTTGTCACTATTCCTTTAAAACTTTAAGTTGAAACATGATGGATTCAAAATATGACTTTAGTAAATTTAGGCACTTTTTATATACTTCATGATTTATATTATTATGGACTCTTCTGGCAAGTTATATATTATGTTTATTTTTCTGTTGAAAAAAAAAACCTGTACCACTACAACGCATGAAGGGTCTGGGGTTTCAGTACAGGGTAGAGACTGTACTGTTTCATGGACAACGGTTCTTTTTCCCCCCCTTATTTTGGGTACCCTATTTTTATAATATTTTATAGAGGCTGGGTGGGCCCCAGAAGGGTCCTAGATCCTTTATGGTCCCACTGCAACAGACTAAATAAAAGTCATGGCCTGCAGCCAGATTTGAACCAGGATTTCCGGCATGGCAGTTCAGTGCTCTACCTCTGAGCCACTCTGCTCCCTTTATTTTTCTGTTGATGTTTGTCATTCTAAAGGGACTTGGTCCCAGAATAAAGTTTCTTTTCTATTCTATATACTTATTTTTTAGCCATGTTGAATTAGTGGTCAAATTGAATTTTATCTACAATGAGATAACTGAGGGAAGCGGAATCGTGTCATTCTTGTATTTTTTGTTTAAAATGGTGTTATAATATAAGCAATAGCTCTATTTCGAACAAGAACCTGACTTAGCCCCTTATGCATACACTATGAGAATGACATGACTCCGCTTCTATCTTTATAAATAATTCATTTTGGACAAAATTGAGTTAATCACTTATCCACCAGGGCTGCAGATTTATACGAACAAATTTATCAAGCCACCATAATTGAAATTTTTGTTTCAACATGAACTAATGTTAATCTAATTTCTACTGCAGCCAGAAAGAATAATTAAGTTTACTTAATGTTTACTTTTTATCTCTGTTGGGTATGGAATTGTTATTTTATTTAATAATTACGATAAGCTCTTATATTATTATTATTACTCGTAAAGCTCCCAAAGTGGAAGACACTATGTAAAGGTGGTTCATGTTTGGGGCATCTTGTCCTTCTTATTTGCCCAGCAGGTTTTCATTATTTGCAAGAGTTTAGCTTTTCTTTCTTTGCTCCATTTTGTTCTATTTCCCGATGCTTTTGTCTCTGGCTTAACCTCCCTTTTTTCAACTTTAATTTTAAATTGTTTCTTGTGTTCATGTCTTTATTAGTAATTTTGGCTAATTCGAAGTCTTTCATAATATTCTGGATCCATTCCCCTCAATAAAAAAGGGATGCTACGTATTTCAATATTCTTTTTGTAATTTATGTAGCCTTGAGATTTAAGACGTCTCTTCCTCATGTCTATTTCTATTTTAGAATATTCTTCAATTATAGATTTTTTCTATAATCTATACCCTTCTTCGGTCTATCTTGATCCCAGAATTTTCCTAATTATTTTCCTTTCTTCTTTCTTTAGATTTTCCTTATGTTTTTCTGTTATTTTAACGACTATCATGTGATTTGCCTTTAATTATGTACTATAATGGATTCTCCACAGTACCTAAATATGCCCTTGCTGTAGCCTATGTGTTATTCTGATGTATAACCTGTATTACTGTAAAGTTTCATCAAAATCCATTCAGTAGTTTTTGTGTGAAAGAGAGACAAACATACTAACTTTTTTATAATATTAGTAGGATTAGTTAGGATATCAAAACAATAGGTTCACTCATGTTCTTTCTATTATTTTAACAACTATTATCATGTGATTTGCCTTTAATTATGTACTATAAAGGATTCTCCACAGTACCTAAACAACTGTCTGGGGGCGTATTATGGGGGGGGGCCCGTGCCCCCGTACCCCCTAAATACTTCCTTGCTGTAGCCTTTGTGTTATTCTGATGTATAACCTATATTACTGTAAAGTTTCATCCAAATCCATTCAGTAGTTTTTGTGTGAAAGAGAGACAAACAAACTTTCGCGTTTATAATACTTGTTTCCACATTTTCGCCACCCACTTCCACCCACGGCGACCAAAGTCCCTTTCTACCACCTGGAGACTAAGGGGTATTTACCACCCCAAAGGGAAGTTGATTGGGGTTGGTGGTGATAGAGAAAACTGTGTATTTATGTACTAACAAAGCATTTTATAATATATATTAGAATTAGATTTTTAATTTAATAATTGTTTTTTTATAGGTTACGTGGATTATAATATACTCAGGTATGCATTTTGATTGATTGAGTCTTCCATCGGGTGACCATCTTGGAGTCGGTCACCATTCACTGAAATGATAAGAACCAAGTATTAATGTAATTGTTTTTATTTGTTTTATGTTGTATTTGAAAATTAATATATCGATTGTTTTAAATAAATACTGATCATTCAGTTATATTAAATTAAGTTATCCTTAAATAGTTTATTAATTATATACAGCAGTTGGTTTATTTTATCGAACCTTTTGGTATAATTTAATTCTTATTTATTAATTATTTTAAAAAAATATATGAATTGTACTGTACAACTATTATATCTTTATAATGTGCCTCATTAGGAATTCCATTGAAGCAATTGAAATTTGAGAAGCAACATTTTTAAATATTGCTCTTTGTGATATAATCTGAAAGTGTGTTGCAGATACCTCAATATATATGTGTGTGTGTGTGTGTGTGTATTATTGATTTATTTTACTTATTTTTACTTTTTTAAAGTAACTTTTCTGTTTTTAAATTTTTTTTGTTTATTGTATCAAAAATAATTTGATAAACAATTACTATTTATTACTGTTATCACAAAGTTGTTATTTTAAAAAATTAAATTTATATTTGATTTGAATGACATTATGATCCCTCAGTTTAGTATATACATATTCATTAAAATCCTTGTTGCTCCTAAAAGGTGATATTGTATATAATCATGTATTTGTAATTCGGTTCTGAGAACTTGAAATAAAATATATATAAAAAAAAATAAAGCAATATTGAAACAAATGATTTTGACTGGAATCAAAACCCTCGACAGGGTTTGGTGGTTTTACTCAAGGAACACTGACCGTCCTGTTTAAATTATCTAACCGTACTGAGTTTGGTCGGTTTATAATCTCCAAACTCGTGTACCTAATAAAATCAATACGTACTTCTCGTATAACACCAACTTAAAACACTCATTATGCTTTAAAACAACCTTATATAAAATATTACGTTTCTAAATTTCTATTTTGCAATCCTTGAAAAAGTTGTTTTGTTATACCTCAAAGGAATGTTAGCTAATATTTCCATGTTTATTGTAATTTTAAGTATAGTGAAAATCATATATGATACAAAAACTTAGTAACAAAAATTGTATAACTGTCTTTATAATTTATATGATAAGCATGTAGGCATATTTCCGATTTTCTTAAGCAAAGAAATTTTTATATTTAAGAATATTATAAATGTATGATACCAATAAATAAATACATTAAAATTTTTATGTTTTAATTTTTTATATATATTTTTCTAAAATTGGATGACCGATTAAAAATGAAGTTGTTGTGAAATGAAAAACCAATTCACTTCTTCTCTAATCCATCGAGAATTTCCTTAAAAATTTCCGCATCTATCAATCCCTACACTAAATTTTACCGTTGCCCATTTCTATTTAAGAAAACTCTCATAAATCTTATAATAAAAGAAATTTTGCAGCAGATTGATTCGATTCACACCAAAATTACTTTCATTAAGACATCTCTTCCTGCTCACTGTGGTGTTAAGTTATTAACTGAGTAGCAGATTATAAGATTTGTTAGAGGAAATGCCTAACTATTAATAAATAAAAAAAAAAAATTTACTGACGTGAATTAGCTTTGTGATGGAGTTTAAACTTCTTTCGCAATGCTTAAACTCTATAAGACTCTTCGACCATTGGCGCTAAGGATTCTTTGATATTTCCCAAAATTCGCTTATACTAATTTTCTTATTTTACATTGACTATTCCATCAGAAACTCAGTTGACAAATGAGAAAAAATATCGTTCTTTCTTTTATTTACATAAATACACTCAAGTACCATAACAACAGAAAAATCTTTATTTCATTGTTATTTGCTTAACAAATTTTGAAAGAATAATATTAGGAATATTTATACTAGGGGAGGTGGCAGATATGGGAAGGCGGCCCATGGGTGGCGGATCTGGGGATAGTCGGTAAAGGTGAGCTGCAACTTTGTTGAAATGAAAGTTTGATGCTTTTTTACAATTTTCGTGCTACGGACCAAAACTACGACCAGGACACCGACAATAACCAATCCGGACCATCAAAACGTACCAAAATCTAGTAGAAATTAATTTTTGTAACGCTCTACAAAAATAATTCACTATTCTTAAATTAATAAAAAAATGCGATATACTTTTCACCTTTAACTTTGTTTATGAAAAATATAATTCTGTTAAATGACATTATTCAAGTGCTTTTTATTTATTTTATTGAAATTATGTAAAAATATAATGATATATAATTCTTCTTCTTCCATGGCTCTACAGCCCTTGTAGGGCCCTGGCCTTCACAACAACGCCTCTCCAGTCTTCCCTGTCAGCAGCTCGACCTCTCCATTGTCCGATTCCCATCCTCTGCAGATCGTCCTCCACATCACCCAGCCATCGCAAACTGAGCCTTCCTTTTCCTCTTCCGGCCAACTAGAAGCACAACGGATCATATCTTCTCCATACGGCAGATGCTAGAGAAAGCATATGAGTACAATGTTGACCTCCATCACCTCTTCATAGATTTCTGCCAGGCCTACGATAGTCTTGATAGGAATGAACTGCTCAAAGTAATGAAAACTCTAGGGGTCCCAGAAAAGCTAGTCGGATTAAGTGTGATGACCTTGGAAAACACCAGATGTAGGGTAAAAATCCAAAATATGCTATCAGGAGAGTTTGAGGTGGAGAATGGTCTGCGCCAAGGAGATCCCCTCTCACCTGTATTGTTTAACATAGCACTAGAACAAGCTGCGAGATCAATCAGGACCAACCCAGGAGGAACGATATGCAACAGGATGACCCTACACCTGGCGTATGCTGATGACGAAGTGATTTCAGCAAGGTCAAAAGCGGCGCTCTCGGGAGCTTTGCAGGAATTTGAAGAAGCGGGGAAAAAATTGGGTCTTGTAATAAATAAGGAAAAAACCCAATACATGATTTCCACAAAAAATGATGGGCAGGAAGAGCAGAGTCATGTGCAACTGCTCCACCACACATTTAAGAAAGTGGACAGCTTCAAGTACCTGGGGGCTTTAGTGACACGAAGGAATGACATCACTGCAGAAATTAAAGCAAGAATTTCAGTAGGCAACAGATATCTCTTCGCATTGCGAAAAGTATTAAGATTTCGGAACATGTCACGGAGAGCAAAATTGTTGATCTATAAAACAATCTTAAGACCGATTGTCACATACGCTGGTGAAACGTTGGTCCTGACCCAGGAATGCGAGAAGATGCTGCAGATCTGGGAGAGGAAGGTACTTCGACAGATATTTGGGCCAGTATGTAACGAAGTCCAATGGAGGTCAAGAAAAAATAGAGAGCTTCGGGAACTGTACAATGATATATAATAAGAATAATAAAACAAAACTTAACCAAAATGAAGTTTCCACATTTTTTTTCAAATAGTGCAACTTCACGGAGCTGTGACTCCTAACATTTGTGTTACGAAAATTTTTTTTCTACAAAAAATGTTGACAATGTTGTCATCTTTAACTTTGTATAGAACATCTTTTGTCGTGAAAGCCACCGTTTTTGAGTTATTATCAAAAAAGCAAATTTTTGTACATAAAATCCAATTTTAGGAATCAAAACTTCTCTGTAGACTGCCTAATAATTTCTTGATTATAATTCCTTTTTATTCCATTTATTTAGAAATTAAAATGAAATCAATCTAAAACAGTTATATAATGTATTGAATGGGTCAGGGGGTGCAGTCAATGAATAACACAAAAAATAAGCAAAACTTATTTGTACACAGTGTAATAATGACTTCTACAGAGAAATGTTGATTCCTAAAATTGGATGTTGACAGAAAGTAAGGTATACAATTGTTTTTCTTTTAAAACTTAATTATTAAATTTGTTGTTATGTGTATTTTAGTAAAAATTAAATATTAATTATATTTATAGGTATAAACTATTTTTCTGAACTTTAAAAACAAGTCTTTGAAGTTAAAAAGAATATTTTCTGACCTCCACCCAGGCCATTTCCTTAATACATAAACAAAATCAACTAATACTATTAAACAGATTTTTAAAGATAGTTTATTCTGTATATAAAAATGTAGTTAAAATAAAAAGTATTGTTACGGACTACTGGGTGTTAAAATTAATTAAACATCTGCTAAATTAAATATACTAATATTTATTAACAAAAGTGATAAAAGAATACAATTAAACTATTAACAATTAAATTACTAACAAATAAATTATGAACTGAAATAAATTTACAATAACAATATTTTAGATATTTATAATCTAGGCCTAACTTCTATTTAATTATTACAATAATATAAGATATTACTAATACTAAATAGCTTAACTATTTACATAAGCTTGTACAAATACCATAAAATTACAACTGCTAATTAACTACTACTAATTAACACTTACAGTTCACTAGTCCACCGACCGTAAGATTCTCCAAGTATGACCACCTGACACACAGTAACAAACAGAATCAGTTTATTACACTGGCGAGACTGTCACAGTTCACTGATACACTTATTACACGGGCCGGTCCAACACTGACTAGTTTATCACACTGACACTCACTTATTACAGATCATCCTCGTGCCTGGTCTACTCTCAGACTGACTCGCTCCAGGCGAGAGTGGTATTTAAATAGGCAAGGCCGAACATTCTAGAACACGGAAGGGTAGAGACTGTTCTGGAGCCTTCTTAATCTTTTCCGACAAAGCAGAGGCGGTTCTACTATGCTGAGAAGGTCCAATCTTAACTTCTCCCGCCGACGGGCTTAAGCCGCTAATCCCTTGTTTCCATCTATCTCTCTGTGGCCGTAACAGTATTAATAAGATTTTAATTTATTCTATGATATTCTTAAAATTAGATCAGAGTGCACTGAACTTCTGCCGTAACTCTTCAAGTGCTCCTACTACGATGTAATCGCAAGTAATGTCTGCAGCAACAGTCATGTATTAAATGAATCATGAAGATGAGCTTATGCTTCCTTTTTATTCTGTCTACTGGATAGTTATTTAAGTATTTATTTATTTTAGCTTTATATAGTTATAATAATCTGGTTAAGAGAAAGTGAAAAGCACTTAAAGATAAACTTTGTATTTACTTAAAAATAAGTTAGGTTTTTGAGAGTAGAGTGGCTAAAATGGTAATATCGTTAAATGAATAAGCTTAATTTATTTTTTTAATCTATTTGTTAACTACTAATCTAATGGTCGCATAAAACTTCTTTGCTTGTTTTAGAAACTGTAAAGGTCCTAGCCTAGTACCAAACCCTTAAGAATCTTCCTGAGTTTAGAGTTCCCAGTAATGGCTTCGACCATACTTTTGAGGTCGGTTCTTTCGAAGTGAATATATTTAGATTACATTGCCTGTTTAGGCATGATTAGACTGAATAAATTTTAATAGGAAGCAAATGGAAGTACCACGGGAATTTGAATGAAATCTCAGAGATTAACAAAGCATTTGATTTATTAATTTAAATAACATGCAATATATGTTTTCTTAAATACTATTAAATACACATGGAAGAAAGGATAAAAATTAATAATAGCGTCTACAAGAATAACTTAAAACTAAACATGCAACTTAGCGAGCTAATGAACAAAATTAATTTAAGACAAAAAAGAAGAAAAAAATGATTAACATGAATGGGAGCGATAATTAACAATAACAGAAATGCCAAAGATATAATAACTACAAAATGCACTTGAACGTTGTAATGAAGATTTCAATAAGGCGCGAAGATGTGCGAATTATTATTATCTTCGCCAGTGATCACGGCATGACGGAACAATGAGTATGATATCATTAATTAACTTGAACTGTCCGGTTGGTACCATGTGATACGTTGATCATCAGGAGAAGAATTAGTTGACAATTTGAGGCCTTATGAAAATGAAATGGGACTTACAATTTGTGTGATGTAAACCCAATTAGCATCTCAGCATAGCTTCTGGCGAATGACAAGCTTGAAGACCTCTGGACATTCTCATAGGAATAGCGGCTTAAAAGCGGAGTGATAAGCGGCAGTGTGCGATGGTCGATGCTGCGAAGGTCTGGTAGTACAGTTCCGCTCGGCGATCTAACAGCAAGTGAGTGACTCAAAGCTTCGTTCTCCCCCCTCCTTCGTTTTGGCGGCAAAGTACATCTTCCGATTCAAGAGGCAAGGATCGGTTGGTTCCATCTGGCGGGTAGTCCAGGTCCGCGACTAAACAGTCGCTATCTTCTACTATCCTCTTATGCTATCTTCTACTATTTATGACTATTTAAGTGTAACCAATTAAAGCTATAGGTGTTAAATTATCTTTTATTTTAATTGATTTACTTATTTAATTATAACCAAAACCTAATAATGAGAAACCTTGTGAAACAGAAAAAGGTTTCTGTTGAATAGAGAAAATTGTTTTTTTATTATTTGGTATATTTAAAAATATAATAAGTAATTATTTTTACGAAGAGTCGTATGTCAAGTTAAATGCCTGTAATTTTTTCACCTTTTTTTTTTTTTATGAATACATTTTTAAATTTATACCTCACATATCATTCCTTCAAAAGAACGGTGTCATTACTCAAAAAACCTAATTGCAATGGAGATATTTGAAAGTTACATGTGAGTTAAAAAAAATTGTTATTGATAGAAAATTCTTTTATTAACCAATAGAAAATTTTAAAAGCTTGAAACTTTTTTTTTCAATGCCATTATTGCCATAAAACTTCAAGTTCAAACATAATACAAGGTCACCTGTGGTCTAGTGGTTAGCGTAACAAACTACTAAACCCAAGATCGCGGGTTCGTAGCCCGGCAGGTGGCCCTAGGATTTTTTTAAGGGAGTGAAAATCCTTAGTTACGCCGTCCTTCGGAAGGGACGTTAAACGGGGGTCCCGAGCCTGTACGATGTCAGGTACTCGTTAAAAATCCCTATCCTAATTAAACCTGGATAGGCAAAATTTAGAGCTCCCTCTGTAGCATCGTCCGATTAGCCATAGCAGCATAAAGTGACGTTAAATGAACAAACAACAACAAACATCAAACATAATACAACTCAAAATATGACTTTATTAAAAATGTTGGAAACGGAATATCAGATATGCTCTTTCTGAATTCTGAATCAATCAATACAATTGCTTCTGAAAGCTTAACTAAAAAATGCCAAATTTCGAGTTTATGTTAAATGTAGTTCTTTTAAAGGAGCGAATACTGTTGGCAGATTTTTCTGTTTGATCTTTAATAGGAACAAATACCTGTTTTACCTTCTGTAATGCACTGGTATATTCGTATATATATATATATTCGTATATTAATAATCTTTAGTAATTGTTCATCCTTTTTGTACTTCATTATCTAATAAAAGCTTATCATTATATTAGTATTTTAGTTTCATTATATCATCAATTACCTTTTATAATTTATTGTTGTACAGTAATCTCTTTTACAGTATTTTCCAACTTTGTGTTCATACTATAATAACTAGTCACCCTCTTAAACAAATCTATGGTGCCTATTAGCATTGTCAATGCTTTTCCATAACTCCATGGAATAGTTCCATATATATTTTATATTTCATATTGGTCCGATAACTATTGTTCCGATAACATTTAGATAACGTAGGGGTCGCCACTTGAATAACGTCTAAGGCAGTTTTATGGTTTTAAAATATATTTACTTGATATTTTTTCCATTTTTTGTGCCAATTAGCAAAGTTTGATTTTTTTGTTAATTTTTTAATTAGTAATTGTGAATGAAAACGCCTCTGCCTTCAGCTCTTATTGATATCATCTCGAAGTGCTATTTGGTTATTGGCGAGTGAAACGATGAAGGAGTTATTCCAATAACGGGGTCGTTCTGGTAACACGTTATCACGGTAACCGTTATTTTCCAATATTACGTTATTTTAGACTGTTACGTTATTTTGGCCCCACCACTACTACTTAAGCAACTTCAGTATGACCATAGTATTCTTACAGGACCTTGCCGCCATTCTTTCCTACTCCTAATGGTTTCCAGGGAGGCTCCTCCAATTTCTTATTCCAATTCTCAGATCATCCTCTAAGTCATCCATGCCTGGGTCTGCTCCTTTTTCTTTTTCCACCTTATGCACCATTTAACATTATTTTAGTCAGCCTGTGGTAGTCCATTCTTTCCACTTGTCCTAACCATCTTAGCCCTGCTCTTCTTAATAGCACAAAGGATATCAGGCTCACCATACAATTCCAGTAATTCGGCATTGCTAACACTTGTTTAGGAGATATTCACACCTACAGATTTTCATTGTTTATTCATTAAATTTAAACATTTATATTCATATTATATTATATTTTTTATAGTTATTTCTTTGAGCATTAAGACGGGCATCTTTCTTCGACATCAGCAGTGGCAGATTGCACTGGATATGTGTTACTGTTTCACACAATTCACTTATCTTTCTACGTTAAGAATTAAGGTCATTGGCCGGCATTGCATAGGCTTTTTTTTAATGTCACTCCAAACAAATAATCCAGTAGTGTCAGGTCTGGAAAGCGTGCAGGCCAAGCCACTTGTTCTGTACGGTCAATCCATTAATTGGGATAATTAATATTTAATGATTGTCGTGGACATCTTTTGTAATATGCAGGACAATCATCTAATTGAATCTTGTGAAACAATAACATATCAAGTGCCGTTCTGCTACTGCTGCTGTAAAAGAAAGATGCCGATTCTCTCTCAATGCTCAAGGAGATCACTTCGAACCGCATTTAATATGAATATTACGGTTTACATTTAATGAACAAAAGAGTTGGAACAAATAAAATATGTTTTATTTATTTACTATGCCTAAATAATTCATAACAACGAAAATATTTAGGTGTGAACATCTTCTAAAGCGTTTGCGGACATACCTCCATAAAATATTTTTTTCTGGTTTTGAGATCCTTAGTTTGGCAACACCCCTGAAACACCCTTTATATACATCTTTAGGGAAAGGAAATGAACTTGGACCTCATTAGAGAAATATGAACTGAAAATTATCAAACAGACCGTCGAACTTCATCTTAGAATTATACCTTGTTTTTTGACCCATAAATATCTGATGAAAATGAGAGATCCACCTCTGTGAACACTGTGTAAGGTCATGCAGTGAGTCATATCTTTTGGGAATGCTGTAAATCAGTGGTTTCCAACCTGAGGGCGGAAGTCAAGTCAGGCTGGGTGTGAGACCAGTTGAAAATTAAAAATAAATCTTGCTTAGTTTTGGTTATTTTTCTGTTACCAGAACTTTATCTTATATTGTAACTTATATTGTGTCATGTGACAGTAAAACAACATGTTTTGTTTTCAATGTAATACTTTTTTTGTTTTTTTCATATGCTCATGTAAATATTGTGCAAGGGAGGGGAGTGTATGGCTTTCATTTGAGCGAAGAGGTGCGTGGTACAAAAAAGGTTGGGAACCACTACTCTAGGTACAGTAGGGAATTGCAAAGATTTGGTGTGTCCCAGCAAATGTTTAAGGAATCGGACGATAATGAACAGTATATCAAAAGCAACCTAAACTTAACTAAACATATAAGGATATTTCAGTTACATAAGTATTTGCAGGGTCATTTGTGATCTAGTGATTAGCATTACAAACTACAATGCCCAAGGGTTTGCAGCCTAGCTGGTGGCCTCAGGATTTTTTAAAGGGATTAAAAAATTCTTGGTTATGACGTCCTTCAAAGGGGGCGTAAAATGGGTGTCTAGTCTATTGTTTAGTCGCGGACCTGGACTGCCTGCCAGATGGAACGGACAGATCATTGCCTCTAAAATCGAAAAATGTACTGTACCGCCAAAACCAAGGAGAGGGGGAGCGACGCTATTGAGTCACTTCACTCACTTGCTATCAGATCGCTGAGCGGAGCAGTTCTATCAGCCATTCGCACCTATGACCATCGCACACTCCACTTTCAAGCCGCTCTTCATAGGAGAACGTCCAAAGGTCTTGAAGTTTGTTACTCGCCAGAAGCTATGCTGAGATGATGATAATTGAGTATACATCACACAAATTGTAAGTCACCTTGCATTACCATAAGGCCTCAAATTGTCAACTAATTTTTCTCCGGATGATTAACGTATTACATGGTACCAACCGGACAGTTCAAGTTAATTCATGCTATCATACTCATTGCTCCTTCATGCCGTGATCACTGGCGAAGATAATAGTAATTCGCACATCTTCGCGCCTTATTGAAAACTTCGTTACAACGTTCAAGTTTATTTTGTAGTTATCATATCTTTGGCCATTATGCTAGCATGGAGCATTTCTGTTATTGGTAATTATCGCTCCCATTCATATTAATCATTTTTCTTCTTTTGTTTGTATTAAATTACTTTGTTCATTAGATCGCTAGGTTGCATGTGTAGTTTTAAGTTATTCTTGTAGAAGCTATTATTAATTTGTATTTGCTCTTACATGTATATTTCATAGTATTTAAGAAAAGATATATCGCATGTTATTAATATTAATAAATCGAAGGCTTTGTTAATATCTGAGATTTCATTCAAATTCCCGTGGTACTTCCATTTGCTTCCTATTAAATTATTCAGTCTAATCACGCCTAAACATCTATGTAGTGCAAATTCTCGTTAAATACCCCTTATTATATCTGGGTAGGCAAAATTTAGGACTCCCATTGTAGAAACGTCCACTTTGCCATACCTGCATACGATTACATCAAATTAAAAATAAAAAATGATCAAATAGTCAAAAATGGAAAATGAATCATGTTTCACCTGTTGAAATCAATATCTACATTCTTTCCTTTTGAGTATAGGTTGGCTTTAGTTTAGTTTATATTTAATGGAGAGAGAATTGCACAAGATTATCTGGAGGAAGAAGATTTTTTATTTGTTTGGGCGCCAGAAAAACTAGAGTTGGCTGCAAAACGATTGGCCCGTGTTTTAAGTAACTTGTTATTTACATAAAAAGTATCATTAACAAGAAAATGTCTCCACTTAAACGAGTAAGAGATTAAATCTGAAGTGGTCAGTCGGCGCCGAAGTATCATCTTGTTTACTATCAGTCAACCTCTTCAGTAATTATTTTTTGAGCCAATCAGCTAATTTGAACATCTTCTAAATAATAAGTACTAAACCACTAAAATAGAGCCAAAAACTCAAAAAGAAACACTATTATTTATTATAATGCAATTGGGAAAAACCACAATGCAAAGCCTTATGTTTCAAAAATACACCCACTTACCAGTCGACGTTTCGCCTATTCAGGCATTATAAAGACACAAAAACAAGAAAGGGTTATGTGAATCACATCTGGAAGAAAATAAGTACTAAAAGTTAAAAAGAGTAAAAGGGAGTTTTCTATCTTTTTATATATTATTTTTTCGTGAGCTTAGTGATGTTTAATTTACTATGTTTTACCTTAATATATGAAATATTTAATAATGAATATCTTCTTCGAATGTTTATAGATTCCATTAAGTATTACAAAATAGAAACTCAAACTCGAAAATTTATAAATATTTATTTTAAAATTTATACGAAAAGTTATAAATAACAGAATGATGGATTTAAATTAGGTATTTACTTCTCTTAATAATTTATAATTTAACTGATTGAGCATGGCAAAAGACTAATCAAAAAGTAATTTCTCGATTTGTTGCTAGGCAACGACGATTAAATATTACATTACTAAAAATTTGATTATACTGGGTGTTTCGGAATTGCACCGCACTATTTTAGGTATGTGTTCTCTAACACAAAATAATCAAAAAAGTTCATATTAACATATATTTCAAACTTATTTTTTAAACAGATATCAAGGGTTAAAGATTTATAATTTACTAGCTTTTGCCCGCGGCTTCTCTCGCGTGGAATTTGATCTGCCACATAAAGTTTCCTGACAGATCATTTTAAAAAAATAATTTAATTTTTTTTAAACTATAAGTTACTCATACATCCAAAATTCTAGATGTCTTACTTCAAATCTGACGGATTTCATACAATCTTTGAACCCCTATTATATTAAGGGGGAAACCCTTGGGGGTGGAATTATCCAAATTTCTTTCTCAAGTTATACAAAGAACCTATCTGCAAATTTCAAGATGCTAAGTTCTTGATTTGTCTTTAATTATATACTATAATGGATTCTCCACAGAACACAAAAAACTTAAATCTGCCCTTGCTGTAGCCTATGTGCTATTATGATGCATAACCTATATTACTGTAAAGTTTCATCCAAATTCTTTCAGTAGTTTTTGCGTGAATAAATAACAAACATACATACAAACCATTGCATTTATAATATTAGTAGAATATCAAAACACTAGTTTCACTCATGTTCTTTCCGTTATTTTAACAACGACTATCATGTGATTTGCCTTTAATTATGTGCTATAATGGATTCTCCACAGTACCTAATAAACTGTCTGGGTGGGCACGTGCCCCCGTGCTCCCCCTAAATCAGCCTTTGCTGTAGCATATGTGGTTATTCTGATGTATAACCTATATTACAGTAAAGATTCATCCAAATCCGTACAGTAGTTTGTATCCTGGTGTTTGTATGTTTGCGTGAAAGAGTGGCAAACATACAAACTTTATAATATTAGTAGTGTTTACTACATTAAGACTGACTGTACAAAGTTTAGCGTGTTTAATACTTTTACAGGCTTTATAGGTTTTAATCACCTGATAAACAAATGAACGATAAGCAATGACAGTAGTTGCTCATCTGTTTGTCTAGTTCTGTGTGTTTTAGTGTGAATGAATACTGTGAGACAGTATAGTTCAATTTATGATTATCGTGGGAGACACCACAAATTTATTCACTTTTGCAGAACAAACAGACATGCTTTTAACTTATGGCGAGGTACATAGAAACGGTGCTGCTGCTGTTTGAAGACATCGTGAAAAACTTCCTAACCGAAGAATACCAAATCATAAAACGTTTAAGGCCATTGAAAGACGCCTTAGGGATAATGGCACGCTTAAACCTATACGAGTAGACACCGATCGACAAAGGTTTCGACGAACTGCAAACGTTGAAGAAGAAATACTCGATGCTGTTCAGTTATCTCCTACTACTAGTACCAGAATATTGTCACTTCGATGTTTCCTCTACCAGTGTATGGCGAACTTTACGCAAACAACAATTCTATCCATTTCACGTATTGAGTAGGCAAGATTTATTACCACAAGATTATAAAAAACGCAGAAATTTTTCCCCGTGGTTAATTCGACAATGAACACGAGATCCTAACTTCCTGAACTGCATTTTGGTTATTGGTGAATCTTGCTTTACAAGAAACGGGATTCTTCATACTTGGGAATGAACGCCCTCATACGACTGCTTGGACATTACCAACATACCTACCTTTTCTTTAAATGTCTGGTGTGGTCATCAACATCATCGGCCCCTTCTTTTTGGCACCTAGGCTGTCAGGTATATCTCACTTGCATTTTTTGCAAAATAATCTTCATGAACTCCTAGAAGATATTCCGCTAGGTATTAGGCAAAGGCTAATTACTTTGTGTGGGGCTGGATGAAGTCTATGGTTTATTCTGCGACAGTTGGCACGCAAGAAGAGCTAAGAAATCGGATAGTGGAAGCCGCAGTAACTATCAAGCGCCATCCTGATGCTATACAAAGAGCCAGAGAAGCATGGATTCGTCGTGCTGAATGTTGCATTCAACAAAACGGAGGCCCCTTTGAACAGTTAATCTAAATGTTGTAATAATAATACATAAATAACTAGTAATAATAAATAATAAATCTTTAACCTTTGATATCTGTTTAATAAATGAGTTTGATATATATGTTAATATGAACTTTTTTGTTTATTTTGTATTAGAGAACGCATACCTAAAATAGTGCCGTGCAATTCCGAAACACGTATAAAAGAGAGGAGGTGGCTTTTCAATCCAAACTTCTATCCTCAAATAACTTAATGATAGCTAACTAATTATTTTTGAGTCAATCAGTTACCCCTTAGCTGTCCTGCACCCAAAATTAACTAAATATATTATTGGATTTTTACAGATAAGTTAATAATAGATTTAAATAAACGGATAATATTGGGTTGTAACATATGAAATTTCACTGAACGTGCATGTTTAAATTATCAAACAATACTTTTATTAATCAAAATAAGATACTTCACTTTCAATACACTTCTACCAACGTGAAACAAGCATTTCTATCCCCGCTCTTTAGAAATTAGGTGTCAAGGAAGAAGTGAAGTCTTGGAAGGCCGATTTTAGGGCATTTTCGTTTTCAATTTTTTAATTTCTTAATATGTTAAATAAAAATTATCCAAACAATGGAAAAAGTAAAAATCAGTTGAGGAAAGGTCCGGAGAATATGGTGGGTGAGGAAGGACCTCTACATTTAGCTCCTGAAAAAAAAATCGGGTGAGCTGCTTGACATCAGATAATTCATGTGGTACCGATATTTCCAGCTTTTTTGTCTTACCAAGCTCCTTTCGGTGCCTGAAAACAGTCATGGCACTTGCTGCAAGTTGTGAATCCAATTCACAAGTGGTTTGGAAAGGGCCCGCTTCGACCAGCTCTTTCAACTTTTCGTTGTCCAGCCTAGTCTTTGCCCTACCACGTTCTTTGTTGTTAAGGTCATAATCCCCAGACTGAAATTTTTCAAACCAACGGAAGATTGTTCTTTCGCTTACTGTATCTTGACCGAAACAATATTAATGTTTCAGAACGCCTCCGTGACGCTATGGCATAGTTGTTTAAATTCGTTGAGAAAAATTATCCGTGAAAGACATAATTTTATTCTTATTTATTTTAATTCTCTTGTTTATGTTACTGGAGTACATATTTTTGAGTCATTCATTCAAGTAAGTAAAAAAACTTTTTTCCTTAAAATAAATTTTAATTAACAGATAAATTTGATGATAGATATAAAGATTGAATTTTTAAAAACATTTTCATGAATGGTTAATTTTCTGTGTTTAAGGTCCATAATTGTATTATGAGAAAAATTAATTTTTGAAATCACCATCCCTCTCAGTTTTTGCGATCATCTTCGATTTCTTTTAATATTCAAATCATTTATTAAAAAACAAAATGTAAACATAATTTATTAAAATTTATTTATTTATTAAAACCTGCTTCATAACCGGCGCCTGAGGCAGCATATGAAAATTTATAAAATATGAAATTTCTTCGGAATGTTAAAACAAAGCAAACTCTCAATCATTCACTCATGATTACTTCATTTCGGGGGAGCAGATGAACTAGTCAAGTTATTTAGAACGCACGAAATAATAATTACTTTTCAATAGTAAATAAATAAAACTCATTTCATTTGTTCCAACTACTGTATTTATTAAACGTAAACATTAACACTCATATTAAATGCTGTTCGAAGTGATTTGCTCGAGCATTAAGATAGGCTCGACTCAACGAGGACACATTTTTGGAATGTTAATAATGATTACTATGTTAATGATATTCCAGAACTGAAAAGAAACATGTGATTTCAGTTAGGTGGTTGTCTTACATATCACAGAAGATGTCCACGACAATGGCTAAATCTTAATTATACCAATCTATGGATCGGTCGTGCAGGACCTCTAGACCTGACACAATTGGATTTTTTTGTGTGGGGTGACATTGAACAACATTTAATATGAATATCAATGCTTACATTTACTGAATGAAGTAGTTGGAACAAATAAAAAAAGGTTTATTTATTTACTATTATTATTATAGTTATTAGGGCTGGTAAATGCATAGAAAAAATCAGCTGTTTGGAACCAACAATTAATGAACTTGATTACCCACCTTGGACTACAAAACTACCTGCAATAGATTTAACGCTTAAAAATTTCAATAAAAATACCACTACAGGACTCATGTATTTAGCAGAATATCAAAAAATTAAGGGAAAATATAGTAATAGAAAACAATTTTATACAGATGGTTCTAAATTAAATAATAATGTTGGTTCTTCATTTGTATCGGACTCCAGGATTAGCAAGTATAAACTTCCTTTCCTGACCAGCAACTTCACTGCCGAATGTTATGCGATTTGCGCGGCACTCTATTATACTATAGAGGAAGAAAACTTCGTAATATACACGGACTCCCTATCTGCTCTAAAGGCACTAAAAAACATCTATAGTTCATCTCGTAAGGAAAGCACAAGTTTATGCATCAATGTTAAAAGATCTGAATAAGAACATATCTTTGGTTCGGATTCCATCACATGTGGGAATTAAAGGTAACGAAGTAGCAGATCGGGCTGCCAAGGAAGCAGCATTTTCATCGATTGATATTACAAGTGTCTTCCGTATCAACACCTCATCCGACATTTGCCACTTTTTAAAATATGAAGTAAAACTAGCTTGTGCCCAGCTTTGGGAAAATACTGGGGAACTAACTAAGCTTAAAGCTGTAAAAAAGGAATTAATAATATGCAAAAATTCCAACCGCAGTAGCAGAAGGGAAGAGGCTCAGATAGGACTCAGAATAGGCCACCCCCGACTTACCCATGGTTACCTTATAACAAAGGACAGTCCACCGAAGTGCACAACATGTAATAACACAAAATTAACAATTAAACACATACTGGAGGACTGCCCCCTCTGGGATAGTTATTTTCAGGAAGCTCAATTACAAAGATGCCTCCCAACTATTCTTGGTGATAATAACAAAAATATAGACACAGTCATCAAATTTCTAAAAAAATATAATCTTTTTAACAAAATTTAAAAAATGGTCAAGAATATAAAGAATAAAGAAACAAAGAAATAATATATATTGAAGGACGGACACTGAAGACCCTTGATGTTGAGTGCCCATAAGCAATTCTACCTAACCTAACCTCCAAATCATTTAAACAATGAAAATCTTTAGGTGTGAATATCTCATAAACAAAGCGTTTGCGGACATGTTTTCATAGGAATTTTTTTTCTTCCTTTGAAGTCCTTAGTTCAAATTTTCAGTTTGGATACTTAATCCTGAAACACTGTTTAATAAATTGATGTCAGTTTTCTTGTATAAATTGAATACTAGTATACTACATTTAAAAAAAATATTGAGAATTTCAAGTCTATTGAAATATAGAGCGGAAAAAACGACTGAAAACTGGATCCTATAAATCCCCAATCATATTGTAGTATTGAAATGATTCGATTCGAATTTACAGCGTGTTACACCGGACTTTAGTGCTTTATAAGAATTTTATGTTATTCTTTTAATTAAATTTCCATCGTTTGTCTATGTTTTTCATTTTTGATTTGAGTGGGTGTCCAAGCTTACAAATATGGAAAGAATTCTGAACGATGTGGGTGTTAAAAAAAACTAAAATTCGTGAAGAGTTTTGAGTCTCAACCGTGAAACACCCTGTATAATATAAATTTTAGTCTTCATCATCGTCATAATCTTTCCTCGCCTACTGCCTAAGCGTGAGGAGACCCTTTATACAGTTGTCTCTATTCTGTACCAGGACATTTCTTCTATTCCAATCCATTCCTCTTTTCCTGAAAGCCTCCTTCACTCCATCTTCCCACTTTAGTCTTGGCCTTCCTCTAGGGAGAGTTTTTTTGTCACCGCTCTTGCCCTCTACTCTTGCATTCTATGCAAATTTTGCTGTGCTGCTTGGCTCCATACGTAACAGATGTCCAAACCATCTGAGCCAGTTCCGCTCTATTAGTTCAGTGACTTCACCTTCTTAAGAAACCTCATTTCGGTAGCCTGAAGCCTTGATTTATGGTTGGTTGTTAGGGTCAATGACCCAAGGGGTAAGTCACGATCGGAATATAAGGTAGATTTGAAAACAGCCATCTTTGTTTTTTTTTTGTCACCTCTCGGCGTTTCAAGAAGCATCTTTTCACGGCATTGTAGCAATTTCATTGTCTTTTCTTTATTCTTGTCTTTATTCGGTTTAGCCTTTTTCAATGGAACTTTAGAGTTATTAATGATATATTAGTTAAGAGTTATTTTAAAGGATTCATTAATGTTTTTAAAAAATTAATAAGTTACATAAAAAGAGAAATTAATTTAGTGAAATAAAACTTCAATGGCCCAACTTATGTCTTTTTTTTTTAAAAATGAAGTGCGCACTTTATTGATATTTATTATTATTAGCTTTGTATATATTGCTCTTTCAGAAGAACAACGACATAAAACAAAAATTGGCATTTTCGAGACAGCAGCAATTGTATTTGTTGAAGCTTTTTAAGTCAGGAATGACATATCTGATACAAAGGTCTCCTGTGGTCTAGTGGTTAGCACAACAAACTACTATACCCCAGATCGCGGGTTCGTAGCCCGGCAGGTGGCCCTAGGATTTTTTTAAGGGAGTAAAAAATCCTTAGTTACGCCGTCCTTCGGAAGGGACGTTAAACGTGGGTCCCGAGCCTGTACGATGTCAGGTACTCGTTAAAAATCCTTATCCTAATTAAACCTGGATAGGCAAAATTTAGAGTTCCCACTGTAGCATTGTCCGATTAGCCATAGCAGCATAAAGTGACGTTAAATGAACAAACAAACAAACATATCTGATACACTTTTTTAAAAATAAAGTCATATTTTCAATTGTATCATGTTTGAAGTTGAAGTTTCATGGTAATAATGACTTAGTTAAAAAATTTTAAATTAAAAAAGTTTTAAACTTTAAAATTTTTTCTTATGGTTAATAAAAGAATTTCAATACCATCATATAATAGGAATGCTTTGCTTTACAATAACCAAATTGTTATTGTTTTAAATCACATGGAACTTTCAAATGCCTCTATTCAAAAAATTTTTTTTTTGAATTATGACATTGTTCTTTTGAGGGAGTGAAGTATCATATAGACAAAGCAAAATGTAAAATGTAACCCTCCCACTTACGCCTCGGTCTGCACCTTGGACTAGCAAAAGATTAATTTATTTTAACCCTCCTAGTACAACTGATCTGATGATGCTATTACTAGTATGGGGGTCTTTATTGGTGGCATCAAACATTTTTTTGGCATATTTATTACTTAAAATTCGAATATTCAATATTTCTTAAATCATACGTCATAATAAAGGTCTTTTTTTTTACATAACATCAAATAAATAAATAAAGTAAAATAAAGTAAATTAATATGAAGAATAAAATAGCACTAGCGGTATTGATAGCTTCTCAATATCAGAAGGCTAGTGAATGATGACACAAAATATGAATAATGGATAGTTATCCATAAAATAAAGACCTTCCATATTTCTTGAAGGACTGGCCATTTTTTGCCTCTTAAGGATATCTTTTAAGCGGAAGAAGTTGGTCTTTCCAACTGTTTTTTTTATATTACTTTTTCATTATTTTTACTACATAATTTAAATCAACAAAGCAGCATATTATACGTATCAACGTATCAACGTGATCCATCAGTTATGGTTCAATTCAATCTAATTAATAAGTAAATTTTAATAACTAGGATTCCCTTTTCCAACAACTTGGTGGTACACAACGATTGCTTGTTGGCAAGACCCTTTTATTTTTTTAAAGTACTTTGAAATAAATTTAGAAATACTTTTTATATGATTTTTCTCAAAAAAGAAATGGACAAAGTAAAGGGCCACGCAAAGTTGGATAAAATACGTCAAACAATAATAATAGTTTGTAAGAAAAATATCTCAATCATATTTCATTGTATTCCATATGCAGGAAACAGCCATAAAATAGAAATATTTGAATATGATGTAGCTTGTTTTATTTTTTAAATCGATGCATTCCATTTTTCCATCTATAAAGATAGCTCAATGAAAAACTAGTAGTTCTTTGTAGAAACGAAGTGAAATAAAAAATGCAATGATATAAGATGAAAAAATTTTTTTTATAAACAATAAAAAAAACTTCATGATACAGAGAACAGACTGCATTCATTAAGTTACTTCAGTATTAAAAAAAGAAGAAGCTAGAAATGAAAATAAAGCATGAATTTCTAAAAACATTTCATATATGTGTTACTTGCATGTATTAACATTTATACTTATACACATTAACTCCACTACTAAGAGCTAGAATAAAACATTCGAAATTTTATAATACAACAAAAGAGGAAGGTAATCACGACTACATAATATGTGGTTGAAGTATTTCAAACATTGTAGATTTTTTTACCGTGCATTGAAAAAAAAATTGATTTCTGATACTAAAATTTTACATTCACTATTCTGACGGGATTTTAAATGAATTCTGAACTTTACAGGGAAAAATTGAACTGCACAACAGAAATTATTACAATGTTAAAAACTCTAGTTACCCCTGAAGATGTTCTGTACCAATTGGCACGGCTGTTGAAATGGCTAAACACTTCCTATCTGATCAATCATCAAATGATCTAACTTCTGCCACTCCTTTGAAACAGTCTATATTATCACACATTTTTTTTTTAAACCCATTTTGATTAATGAATTAATTAGTAATTTTGCAAAAGACGAAGTTTAAGAGTTTCTCAAAAGCCGTTCTAAGGAATGCTGTCAGTAACACCTGGCTAATAGTGATGGATTGCACTGTACCATACTTTGATTATTAATTTCGTATTATATTGTAGAAGAGAAATTAATAATTTATAAATCGCCCCAAAAAAGAATAATTACATAACTAAAAAATTGGCATTTTTGAGTTAAGCCTTCAGTAGCAATTGTATTGGTTGAAGCTTTCTAATCAGCAACGAGTATCTGATATTACCATATGAAATACCATTACAAAATGTATTATCGACAGAAATTATAGGGGAGCAGCTGTCAACTATCGGGGAAATATTTAGTATTCAATCATTCAGGATAACAACTGTATGTGTACCATTCACTACAGAAATAGCACACTGATAAATAAACTGTTTTGCAATTCAGTTGATACGATTTAATGATGGAGCTGAGTTCGGAGACTTTTGAGTGGCCAGTTGCCTTCTTAAACCTAGACTATATTACCTGAAAGTTAAATCAGGCTAATTAACCAATCTTTATTCCTAACTTTTTGATTAAAGAAGTGCATTATTAAAAAAGTTTTAACCTTTCTACTATAACAATTAAATTGTAAATACAAACAAAAATAAAAGTTTTTGTGATGTAATATTTTTTCAGCGTTGCAAAGTAATGGATATTTGAACTATTTCTGTTTTTAGTCCTTTGTCTTGCTAGATCAGTTAAACAATAAATAATTTAAAAACTTGTAAATCATAAAGCCACTGCACCTGAATTCTTTCTTCTTCTTCTTCTTCTTCCATGGCTCTACAGCCCTTGTAGGGCCCTGGCCTCCACAACAACGCCTCTCCCGTCTTCCCTGTCAGCAGCTCGACCTCTCCATTGTCCGATTCCCATCCTCTGCAGATCGCTCTCCACATCACCCAGCCATCGCAACCTGGGCCTTCCTCTTCCTCTTCTGCCTCCTGGTTTGCCATATAATAGTTTCTTCGGGTACCTATCTTCTCCCATTCTCTCCACGTGCCCAAGCCATCTTATTTGACATAAGTGACTAGGTCTGGTTCATTGTACAGTTCCCGAAGCTCTCTATTATTTCTTGACCTCCATTGGCCTTCGTTACATACTGGCCCAAATATCTGCCGAAGTACCTTCCTCTCCCAGATCTGCAGCATCTTCTCGCATTCCTGAGTCAGGACCCACGTTTCACCAGCGTACGTGACAATCGGTCATAAGATTGTTTTATAGATCAACAATTTTGCTCTCCGGGACGTGTTCCGAAATCTTAATGCTTTTCGCAATGCAAAGAGACATCTGTTGCCTGCTGAAATTCTTGCTATAATTTCTGCAGTGATGTCATTCCTTCGTGTCACTTAAGTCCACAGGTACTTGAAGCTGTCCACTTTCTTAAATGTGTAGTGAAGCAGTTGCACATGACTCTGCTCTTCCTGCCCGTCATTTTTTGTGGAAATCATGTATTGGGTTTTTTCCTTATTTATCACCAGACCCAATTTTTTCCCCGCTTCTTCAAATTCCTGCAAAGCTCCCGAGAGTGCTGCTTTTGCCTTGCTGATATCACTGAATTCTTTAGGCTGTCATATTTAGCACTGTTTGGATTTCAAAACAAGTTATGTTTTAGAATATAGGGCTGCTTTAATGGTCCCCCGATAGTTATAACAAAATATTTTTACAATTTATCTTAAAATTTTCCTCATACAAGACTGAAAAGACAAGAAACTGCTCGACGTTTTCGCCTACTTCAACATTTACCGGACAAATGCTCTAAGCTCCCAATTAATTAAGAAAGACTCATTTACATGACAGTTATCAAACCTATTGGGACATACGGAGTTGAGCTTTGGGGCTCTACTAAACTATCCAATTCATCTCCTATCCAATCCTTACAATCCAAAATCCTTCGTACAATCCTCAATGCTCCTTATTATGTCACAAACAAACTCATTCATCATGATCTTAATATCCCATATGTTGCTGATTTGGCCCAAAATAGATACCTATCCTTCCATGACAAGCTCCATACATACTTGAATCCGCTTGCTTCCCATACTATTCTTGATAACCCTCCGAGGCGTCTGAAAAGAAGACGGCCTCGAGACCTTCTACTATAGAACTTTAGTGGAGTGCTACCGATGGGTAGTATCTCCACAAGTGTTTTTTGTTCTCATATCATTTGTATAGATTAGCAAATATACTTGTTGTAATGTTATTACAGTTGTAAATATCAATAAATTAATCTAAAAAAAAAATCTTAAGGTTTTGGAATTAAAAAAAAAAGAAAGTAATATTTACTTACTTTTTAGACAATTTTTTTTTCTAGTGACCTTCGAAGTTAGAACTATCACTGTGTAGTTTCTGTACTTCTACATATTCATGCCAATATGTACCATTCCTGCCATTTACTTGTATTGTTATAAAAGAAAGAACAACGAACAATAGCCAGGACAGGATGAGGAATTATCATTATGGGTGATCACAATGCAAGGATTGGCTGGGACTGGAGAGGAGCACATGGTACTATGGGTATACATGGGGGAGAAGAAACGAAAAAAGAAACGGACAAAGACTGATAGAATTCTGTATAGATAAAGATACGATTATTAGAAATACTCTCTTTCCTCACAAAATAATTCACAAGATAACATTCTCTGCAGAAGAAAGGAATGTCGACAGTGTGATAGACTATTTTATATATAGCCAGAGCATAAGGAGGCACACCACAGATGTTGAGGTGATAAGGGGAGCGGAATTAAGGATAGGCCACCTTCTCCTAGTTGCAGACACACAAATCATGAAGCCAATAAAAATAAAGCCAAAAGTCTATGAAAATATAGATGTAGCGGCCTTGCAAGATCCAATAAAGAGAGAACTATATGCTGAGAAATTGGACCGGGAAATACAAGGCATGGACTTGGACTACGATATCGATGAAGTATGAGCAAAGAGTAAGAGAACAATTATTGGCACTGCTACAGAGATATGCTCAGTTAAAAAGATAATATTAAATACAGCAAGGAAAAGAACAAAATGGTGAGACGAGACAGTAAAGCAAGCAATAGCAGAGAAAAAGGAAGCATGGAAACAGTATAGAACCAATAAGAGCACAGAAAACTGGAATGCATATGTCCTAAAAAGAAATATCTCCAAAAGGATAGTCAGGGAGTCCAAAAAGACCACATGGGAAAGTTTTGGCAAGGAACTAGATGAAGACTATTGGGAGAATATTAAGAAATTCTGGAGAAAGATCAAGGCCATCCAAGGGAAGAAATGCAAACCCATTCGAAATGTGAAAAATGAAAGAGGGGAAATAATAACAGAGGAGAAAGGCATTTTGGAAAGATGGACACGACTTTTCAAACACTTTTACCACTGAGATCCTCCGAATGCAGAATGAATGTATGAATGAACAAGGTCAAGAAGAAGATGAAATTGAAAATGTGATATGGGAAGAGGAAGTTGAAGCAGCCATTGAAAAGATGAAGATAAGGAAGGCTGCTGGAAGAGATAATATTGCCCCAGAGTTCATAAAGTTTGCAGGAAATGAGCTTAGGAAGATCTTACAGGCCCTTTTCCAAAAGATACTCTCTGAAAAGCAGGTATCGAAAGATTGTGAAGTCAACATTATAGTACCAATACACAAGAAGGATTCTGCTAGCGAGTGTGGCAATTGTAGACCAATATGTCTGTCACCGGTGGTATATAAATTATATACTTCCATTCTTGAAAAGAAGCTGAGGACATTCGAAGAGGAGGATCTCCAGGAAGAGCAAGCAGCATTTCGCCCAGGATGACAAACGCATGATCATATTTTTACCTTACGTTAGATTTATACCTTGCTTTTCTCGACCTCAAATCAGCCTTCGACTCTGATCCTCGAGATGAAGTTTGGAAGGCATTAATGGCGGCCAAGAATGTTCCACCAGGCCTTATCAAGGCAATCAAATCTTGCTACCAAAAACCTAAGGGAATAGTGAGAATTAATGGCACTGAATCCAAGAGCTTTATAAAAAAAAAAGGAAACAGTTTTAAATTATTCACGGAGGAAAAAAAAGTTATAGTAGAATGTTAATTACTCTATGATCTAATTTTCGTCATCGTAATGTGTTCTGTTGTTATGCTAGATATGACAAAATTTTGAGTAGAGTTTATAAAAACTTGAGAAAAATCGTTAAAAGTTAAATTAGCAAGGTGAAGTAAAAACAGAGAAAAGAAAGATGAAACAAGAAAATACTTATTATGCTTGTAAATTAGCCGTGTAACTTTATATATCATTCTTTATCATAGAACTATAAAACTCGGGAATAAATTTTAACAGATACTTATACCATTTGCAAAATTAGTTGCAAGAAAGTTTCTTAGGATTTTCTCAACAGCCTTGAAAATGTAGAGGGAGATAGAATAAAAGTTTCCATTAATAAGTGTAGTACTCTTTTCTGTGAAAGAAATCTAACTATAATATTTCTTTCAATTGGTAATCCTTTATTTAGTAAGGAATGGAGTAAATGAATGTGTGGACTGCTGAATAGCTCTGAAGATCCAGGATTTGAATCCGGCTATGACAGACAATTTTTTTTAAATTTGTTAACAGCCATATAAGGACCCCATGGGTTAGCAGACCCTCCTGCGACTCACCCATCCCCTACAAATTTGGTACTCTTTAATTGAGGAAAAATGCAGCTGGGTGTGAGTTTGGCCGAATCACCTCCCTAAACAACCTTTGGCTAAGAAATATAACATTCTCTGCCGTATACTGAATACTTATATTAAGAATATAAGAGACATCTGTTAGGATTCCCTCTACAAATTGAATTTCATAACTCCTATCTCTTCGCAGTTTTTGGACTTGATGAATCTGAAAAATATCAGATAACAAGACATCAGTATTTATGTCTACTCTATTACGAAAGAAATGTTTCTGTCAAGCCATGAATTTATTCAAGTTATTTACCATACATTAACCACAGAGCTGTTTAGGCTATAATATAGAATAATCTGGATAAGCAACTTAGGACTAGTTGCTTTAAGAAAAATGTCTCCAATGTCTCTCTCTTTTCATCCCTTTCTTCAATTCCTTTCTTTTTATATTATTAGTCCCTTTTGGGAGTAATAATTTACTGTTCTTTGTGAAAATTTAATTCCTGGTATGCTTAAGTACAAATTAAACGCATTGCATTAAGCATATCAAATTAATTAGTGAATAGCGAAAAACTGGCGACATATGTAATTATTAAAAGGAAATCTTCTTCTTCGAATTATTCCATGTTCGAATATTCTTTATTCCAAATAATTGCCACTCATTTTCGACCTGTTTTTTTGTAATTATTTCTAATTTTACCGATTTTTAAATTTAATTATGTTTTTATAAAATATATATTCCAAATCTAATGATAGAATATTGTTAACTGGCGTATGCTATAAAAAACTAATAAGTGACATGGTAGGATATTGAACCAGATTGACCAGAAATTCCGCACGTACCAACTATCTCATTCTGCGTTTTCTGCTTATATGAATACGTAGCGATGTCTAATATATAAAATAGAATAGAATAGAAAAATAATTTTACTCTGGGACCAGGTCCCTTAAGAATAACGGAAGTGTACAGAAATTAATAAAAATATATCCGGCCAAACGGCTACATTATTAGAATACTAAAATATTTACTTAATAACATAATTGAATATGAACTAAAACTAAAACTAAAACTAAAAGGTATGTTCTGATAGAGAAAAAAAATTAATAAAAAATAGCTTACACATTTAACATAAAAAGAAATAAGCTAATGGAAAAATAAATAAGAAGATAAGAACATCTAATAATATAAAAAAGAATATCATTATGAGTGAGGAATATTTATAATATATATATATAGATATTTTAGGAACAGGCTGCGATGGTTCGGACACTGCCAGCGGATGTCAGAACGTAGATGGCCGAAGAGACTTTTGCTGTGGGAACAGCCAGGCAGACGAAGAAGAGGAAGACCCCGAACCCGGTGGAAAGACTTCTTGGAGGAGGAGGAAATGGCCGGCAGGGGACTTGAGGAGGATGACTGGCGGAACAGAGAAAAGTGGAGGGACGCTCTGACTTAACCAGGCAACCCATTGAGGGAAAAAACCTGTAAAAGTAAAAGTAAGTATATAGATATTTTTATACGTAAAAATATTCCTTCATTTTGAAGAGAAGAGAGATGTGGATGTCCCGGGTTCGAATCCCGGGCCGGACAAATGGTTTTTCTTCAAAATAAAAAAAATATTTAAATAATCACCATCAAATAACAATAAATAAAAATAATTTGTAAAAATATTCCGCTTGTCTGCAATGATATTTACGCAAAGGTTGTGGATTTGTAGTCCCCGTTGGTGGTTTTTTAAAAAGACAGGGTTTTTCTAAAGGAAATGTAAATTCATGTATGAGGTGACATAACACCGAGTGCTAGTCAGCCGTTACATCGAGCGACTTCTCTCTCCAAATCGCCCTGAAGATGACCTACACTGTAGGTCGAAACGTCGGCACATAATTATAAGCTTATTACTTATTCAGTGTTCTTATTGACTGCACCCCCCAACTATCTCCTTTACATGAAATGTAAATTCATTGGTTATGCTATCCTTCGGAGGGGGCGTAAAATGGTGGTCCTGATGCCTACTCTTGAAAGATCTCTATCCTAATTATACCTGGATAGGAAAAATTGAGAACACCCACTATTTCGTCGTACATTTAGCTATAGCAGCATTAATTGTCGTTCAATTAATAAACTAACTTGATTTTTACGATTTTTAAAGGGTCAAATATAGTTTTAATTTTTTAAGTCTTAGTTGAACTAAAAAACAAATTTATATAATAGTTACTTATTTTAGGGATCAAAAAAACGCTTCCTAGTCCTTCAAGGTATGACTGTTTATAGAAAAACGTACAAATATTTTTTTGAAAAAAATAATACTTATAAATAAACATAGAAAATATAAATTCTTAAAAATAATTTAAAACGTTTTAATATGCTAAATATATTTAAGAATCCCTTGTAAAGTGTCAAAATGTAAATTCATCCCTTTTTTTTTTTGGTTATGTAACTAATTTTAGGGGGTTTTTAAATATAAGGAGGGTTTATAAGGGCAAATTTACTTATAAATTTTATTATTGTTATGTATATGTTCTTGTTATGGTAAAGTAATGTTGTTGTATATGGTGTCGATACAAGTGGTGGGGGAAGGTGCTAGTCTATATAAGAGAGACCATGGACGGTTTGAGTTCAGTCGAGTTGTAGCTGTCCAACAAGCAACTGGTAACCTCACTCTCCTAAGCCAAGAGGTACGTCAAAATATCTGCGTTGTCCTTATATATATATTTAAAAATATTATATATTTATCAAAAGAATTATATTAAAAATAGATTAAAAAATCTGAAATGGGTGTAATTTCGTTCATCATGTCAGTGAAATGATAACTTCGAAAAGATCCAACGATACTACAGAAATATTTATAACTATTATTTGCACATATTATAAAATAAATAACTAAAATTTATATAAAAATTTATAAAAAAATGTATGTATTTTTTATTGTTTATTATACATCATTATACAGCAGCATCCCATCTTCATAGTATCACAATACGAAATAACTAAAACAAAATAAAGCCAAACCTATTTTAAATTCTTAATTTTATTTTTCATCATGGACAACAATTTTTATAAGATATTAAAGGTAAAATTAATCAATTCTTCCTTATACCGCTCCTTTATAAGAACAAAGGCATAACTCAAAAATGCAAAGCCTTCAGTAGCAATTATATTGGTTGAAGCTTTTTAATTCAGGAACAACCATATAGTCCATTTCCAACATTTTTCGTTGTTGTTTTTATAAAGTTATATTTTGAGTCGTAATACGTTTGAACTTGAATGTTTTAGGTAATAATCACGTAATTTAAAATAAAAAAAAGCTGCATGTTTTTAAATTTTTTTGTAAAAGTACCATCTTTAAAATAGGGATGCTTTGCTTTGCCAATACCCAAATTAATTTAATCAGTTAAGTTAGTTTTTACACTTGGAACTTTCAAATACCTCTACTGAAAAATTAGGTGTTTTGAATTATGACATTGTTATTTTTAAGGAGCGATATGTTCTATTATTTTTCTAGATGCAATGTTTATTTTCACGATATAAAAACTATTTGTTTTTATAATTTTTTAAGCATATTAAAAATTTAAAAACAAAAATATAAATTTAAAAACGTATCCCGGATATACGGATATAAAGAAAAAGTCAGAGACAATTAATAAATATGGAAAAAAAATTAATGTATGATAACAAAAGAAAAAATCGGTGATAAACGAAATCCAAACAGTGCATAAAAACAAAAATGGAAATTAATATTATATTATTTATTTGATATTTACAGTTAAAATTTATGTATGATCCATGACCATGTCAGATGTGATTCAGAAATGTAGGACTTAAAGTGGTATAAAATATTTAAAGCATACAAAGAAAAATGGTTCGCTCATATTTTTGAGAAATATTAAAACAGCTTTTATATTCCTTTTTTTTAGTTTTCTTTGTTTTATTTTTATTTTTTAAAGGTGAAGTAAAAACATTTGCATTACTAAGCAATGATAGAATAAAAAAAAGAAATATAAATCTAATCACAAAAATCCAAGTCTTTTTTTATTTAAACAAAATAAAACCAAACTAACATTTTACATTACTACTTTAACTCTATTTAGTTCATATATATTTTTAATTTGGAAGTTTAAGTTAAGTTAATTATATGATGATCAAAGGATTTGTTGAATACGTGAAAATTCTTTAAAAAAAAAATAATAATATCTATAACCGTAACCACTTTGGTTAAATTTAAAAATTGGTTAAAACGCATTTAATTTTTTTTAACAATATTTATTTATTAAAAACAGAATTACATATCAATGTTAAGTAGTGTTACGATTATTTAAGACATAAATCGTTTATCAAAAGGAATAACAAATATTTAGAAGAAGTGATGATAATATTCCCAAGAAAAAGCTGTTGAGATTCCACTGAGAGAAGCATGGAGTTTTTTTTTCATTTTTAATTGTTATTAATTTATCGTGTTTAATATGGAATGGAATAATAAATCATAAAATAAAACAAAAATAATTCCTTAATAAATAAAATATTCCATAGCAATCATGGATGTGTGAAGTTTTGTAAATATAAGGTAAGTGGGCAGCCAGATAAAGCTGGGAGTGAACAGCGTTGAGTGTCTACAGCCACCGCAATACACACAATACTCAATCTCTTTCATAAGGCTCTTGATATTTCAGGAATATAAATATTATTCCTAAAGCAATATTGGTCAATATTTAAGCAATATAGCATAGGTTTATATTATAAGGATAATATTATAAATTTAGATGCTTAAGATGACATTAAAAAATTATTAAATCCCTATATGTACCCTTCACTACATTAAATAATAAAGTAACATTACATTTATAAACTAATTAATTTTAAAAAAATGAACACATTCAGGATTTCTTGATTAAGTAAGCGATTGGAGAATTCTATACATTTTTATTTTTTCAAATATTAAAAATTCGAGAGTAATAGTGTATAGAACACAAATATTCTCTAATTTTTCGTTTTAAAAATATCTTATTATAAACACATATGTAGAATTACATTATATAAGGAACATTTTTAAAATCTTTTCTTTGTATATACGGATATATAAGAATGGTGTTATCAGCATGGAGCCTTCGAGTTTGCTTTTTCTTATTATATATGCATATATACATATAGTGTTTGTCCTTGGTACTCCTAGGCGTGTCACACCACTACGATGAGTGGCTCTTCTCTCTCATCCGTAGACAATATTTCCGTAGTGCTTTTCTATACTAATCCATTAACTCGCAACACCCTTCATATATCTATAGTCTCCTCCAACTCAAATCCTCTGTCCAGCACCACAAAACAAGACCTCGCCTTTCCGATCTCTACATTCGTTCCCACAGAACCGAAGCATTCGAGCGTTCCTTTCTCGCCCGCTTCACCAAGTGTGGAACTTAATCCCCCCTTTTATCTGTCATGCTCCTTCACTGGTATCATTTAAATCCTTGCTTTTCCAACATCTCCTGACTTCCCAAAAAAGATGCTTGCTTAAATAAATCAGTATTGAACAACCGGTTTCGTTGGTTACGCGCTTTTTGTTTATTTTTCTCAAAGAAGATATAGACTATGTGAAGACTTTATTGCATGTTATCACAATTATTTATTTTATTTACTAACCGTTGTTATTAATATATTTACTCTCTAAAATTGGTTAAAATCCTGTCAAGATTCGTACTTTTAAGTAATATAATTCCTATTTTTATTTTTTCTTATGTTTTTGTCACTTTTTAAATACTTAAATATTTGTATTATTAAGTAGCCTTCTGGTCGAATACACATTAAGTTTATTTTTCTGTTCATGTCTGTTATTCTAAAGGGACTTGGTTCCGGAATAAACTTTGTTTTCTATTCTATTCTAGTGTATACTATTAACTAAAAGTAAATTTGATTTTTTTAAATATCAATATAAAATGTCTTTTTTTAACGGTTACACTTTAACAAAAAAAATATAGAACAAGGTTTTAATTAAAATTTGTATGTAGCAATCTAGTGAAAAAAATTAATAATAAATATGCTATTTGACTTCGCAATATTAAAGAATTAATTAAATAAAAAAATGTCCAATTTATAAACGCGACAGCCTTAAAAAATACGATGAAATGAGGAAATTTAAAAAAATAAATCAACGAACTTTTACCTTTCTACTGAAATACTCCACTGCTAAATTAAATAGTACAGATGGAAGCGAAGCAACTTATTTTAAACAAATGGGGAACTAAGATTTTCGGTAAAATTTCAATTCAAGACTAAATAAAAGTCTTGCCCGCAGCGGGATTTGAACCCGGATTTCCGGCATAGCAACTCAGTGCTCTACTACTGAGCCACTCCGCTCCATAGTTAATATTAAACTATATTTTATTGAGATATTTTAAGAAGTTTAACTTAAATCAGTCAAAATGCATCGATTTGCTAACCAGGATTCAATTTGCATATTATTTCTTGGTTAATGACTTCGTTATTTTTTTCGAGCTGTTAATAATCAACATAAATATTAATATATAAATTTTAAATAATTTGACCATTTAACATTCTTGAGGGGCAAAATATTCTGGGTGACAGCCAAAGATAACACCCAAACAGAAGTAGAATATTTATTAATAACTATTACAAATAAATTAACATTAAAGTTGAACAAAATATCATTCATTAATACTTAGTTATTTATTTAACAGCGGGGTTTTTAATAATTTTTTTTTGTACTTTTTTTAGAATTTTCATTGATCGCCACTGAGACTATGTTACCCTCACTAAGTGTTTATAAAATAGTGTATATTATTAATATATGGTATTGTATATTTATACTGTATAATATTATACATACATACATGATTAATGTTATGAGTGTATATTTTAGTACTCAGGACCTTTAGATGCCAAGGTCCAAAAAATATCTCTCCTCTCTAACAGAGACTTGTGCACTCCCTTGAAACGTGAAGAATGCCTGGAGCGAGGTTTTTAATAAAACCTTGAGAAAAATTCAAGGTTTTATTAATTAAGGTGACAAGCTTTAAGCCTTGTTACGCACCACTCACCTCGTTACCTTGTCAAGGTTACGGTGGTTTGAACGAACAACAGATAATAAACAACTCAAATAATAAAATAAAAAACTTTTATTCAAAAAGTCTCATTATATCACAGTCTGATGGAGGATTTTTGAGAGAATGTTTGGTGAGATACCATTGCAACACTTATACAAATATATTTTTAAAAATGCGAAAATATACACTTATCTATTTGTATCAATAACTTGAATCGAAATTTCTGGTTTAAATAAATCTGTGACTAGTAAGTTATAAATAAACTGTACGTATAATTTTACAAGATATTTTATATAATCTTCTGTTTGAATTTTTTTTTTAAATTTAAAATTACCCTTATTTCAATATTATGTTTATAATTATATCTAAATTAATTTATATTCATAGAAGTATAAAGATATTTTGCGGATTCTAGGTACTTTCAGGATAGAAGCCTACTTAATTTCAAAGGGGCTTTGAGCTATGGGAAATAAAAGATTTCTTAAAAACTTATATAACGTCTTCGATTGGTTACTTAATCCTTAATTAAGGAATCCTGAATGATTTAAACAGCATTTTAATTTATTAATTTATAAATTTAATGATAATTATTTTTAAGAGTATGAGAATCCGAATAGTACAAGTTGCAATTGTATAATTTTATGAGAGTATTTTAAAGTCTAAACCTTAAATAGTTATATTCATACAATCGTTATTATACTAAAACCCAGGTTGAAATCCTGATGTGGCAGATTTTATTTAAGACATTGACTGCCTGGGATGGATTATTTGGGACCTGGGGCACTCCTGGGGCTCATCCAGCCTTCAAAATAAGTGGAAAACGTGGCGGTTAAGCGTGACGTAAGACAAATCACCTCCCTGCACAACCCTTGTCCAATAGTACAGTCTCTACCACGTACTCAAACCAAGTCTCTTCTTCATCAGTGCTGTATATATTTTTATATATATTAAAAACCTATCCTATATGCAATAAATATTGAAAAATAATTCTTCACAAAAAATATTTATGTTCTTTCAATATCTAAACGACATGATTCTATTGCTTTCTTATTAATTTAGAATCAAAAGAATTTCTTGATAGAATTAAAGAATTTATAGAACTCCTACATTTAGTTACTTAATTATGAAACCCTGAATGCGTTAAATATTTCATAAATTAATAATTTTATAAATGTAATTAGAATCATTTTTTTAAGGAAGTGAAAAACCTATGAGTTGAAGGAGCAATTAAATATATTTTTAATGGATTAAAACATATATTAATTTATGTAATCCTTCCGTTACATTCCTTAAACATTCATTGATATTTGTGTTATTTAAATTTCAAAACGTTATGAAAGAGATGAGTATTGTGTGTATTGCGGTGGCTGTAGACACCCAGCGCCGTTAACTCTTTCGTTTATCTGACTGCACACCTACCTTATATTTACAAACCTGCTCACATCCATAATTGCTTTAGGACTTTGTATTTATTTTAATTACTTTAAATTAAGTTCATGTCGGATCTAGGATCCTCCTCTATAAAGTGGATACCCAAAATAAGGGGAGAAATCTGGAGGTTGAGCGTGATCTATATTAGGACAAATAACCTCTCTGCACAACAGCTGTCCATGTAACAGTACAGTCTCTACCATGTACTGGACCTCAGACCCGTTCAAAGACTGTTGTGGTACAGGTTTTTTTTTTATATTAAGTAATTACTTTTATATATATATATATATATATATATATATATATATATATATATATATATATATATATATATACTAGCTTATGCCCGCGGCTTAGCTCGCGTGGAGTTTGGTCTGCTACATAATGTTTCGTGAAAGATCGTTTTTAATAAATAATTTAATTATTTCTTAAAAATGTAAATTACTCGTACATACAAAATTTCAGATGTATAACTTCAAAACTGACTGATTCTGTACAACCTTTGAACCCCTATTATATTAAAGGGAAAACCCTTGGCGTGGAATTATCCAAATTTCTTTCTTAAACTATACAAAGAACCTATCTACAAATTTCAAGATGCTATGTTCCTGATTTGCCTTTAATTATGTACTATAATGGATTCTCCACAGTACCTAAAAAACTGTCGGGGGGGGGCACGTGCCCCAAAAATCCGCTCTTGATGTAGCCTATGTGTTATTCTGATGCATAACCTATATTACTGTAAAGTTTCATCCAAATCCGTTCGGTAGTTTTTGCATGAAAGAGAGACAAACATACAAACTTTCACATTTATAATATTAGTAAGATATACTATTTTCTTACTCAGCATGTAACAGGTCATGCAATGGAAAAAATAAATTATTTTATCAGTTGCAGCGTGAGGATCCAAACATTTGATAGTCCAAAACTCTACAATATTTACAAAAAATGATTTCATCAACTTTATACATATTTTTTGTGATTTACCTTTTAAAATGGATATCCATAATAATTATGTATAACAAGAAGGTGACAAGTCCTGGGCTACAATTATGTAAATTGTATATTGATGGTTTATCTGACAGAACTTCTATCTTTTTCAATATTTTTATTTAAATTTTTATCTTATTTTAGTATTATAGTTCAGAGGAAGAAAAAATAAAATATCAGATATTTAGAGATAATCTAATAGTTTACATTAGTTTATAATGAATTCTTACTTCTTTATTAATTTGTTTTAAAAAATCATAAAAACATACTTTACCTTTACTAAAATACTTTTTAGTTTAATTTACTATTTATGCCAAATTTGCAGTAGGTTTAGTCTTTAAATATAGTATGAAAAAATTAGTAATTTTGTTTTTTCTTTTAATAAAATTTTATGATGGATGAAGTTATCGACTCCAGGGCCTTCACTATGATGAACACATTATTTATTTTTAATGATCACCCTCATAGTACTTATTTCTTGGTTGCCGAAGTAGGGATTGGAAAACATTCATTAATGAATTTAAATTGGTTTACTGTCGGAAAAGTGTCTCTGGGGACTCAATTTTTCCTCCAGTCCATGTTGATAAGTTTGGTTTTGCATTTAATTACGAATTTATTTTTCCCTATCGTCTAGCAACGGACTAAATCAATTACACAACTGTATCAATTTGTTCTATAGTAGATAATTAATAATTTAGTTACTTAATAATTTAGTGTAGGAAACCCGATATTATACTAGTATTCAGTATTCAGAGCGGTGCCTCTATTTAACCTGAATTAGCTTCTGTGATACAGTTGAATGAACATTTGCATAATTTGTAAAAGGTGGCTAGTCCGCCGTTAGTCATTATGAATTAAATCGATACATTTTATTGTAAAATAAGAGATATATTATCCTTGCCAGGGACATGAATTAAATTCTTACATTATTTAATCAGATTTAGGTGCTTCCATGAAGATTTAATATATATTTATGGAATATGATATGGAATATGAATTTATCATATGATATTAATATGATATGGAAACTGAATTTAACATTTAAATTTCATCCTTAAGTTCCGGAGTAGAGCTTTGGGTTCCAATAAGCCATCCTCTCGTATTCAATCCTTACAATCTAAAATCCTTCGTACAATCCTCAATGCTCCTTACTTTGTTAGGAACAAAGTAATCTATTATTACCTTAATGCTCCATTTGTTGCTGATTTGGCCCGAATCCGATATCAATCCTTTTATGACAAACTTTATTCCCACTAGTTTCAATCCTAGAAACCTTTTCAATTCCTGGCAATCCTTCGAGGCGTCTGAAAAGAAGATGGCCCCATGATCTTTTAAGTTGTAATTGTTTTTTGTGTACTACCACTGATCAGTTTCTCTAATTGTCTTTATCCATGCCAATATGTACCAATCATCCTATGTACTTGTTTTATTATTACAATACAGTTGTAAATTTCATCGAATAAATTATTTTTAAAAATATCCAAAGCTAAGCAATTAGAGGAATTATTTATGTGTGCCCTAATAAAAATTTAGTGAGTTATTCGAAACCACTTATTACATCATTCCTTGTTATATTCGTTTAGAATGTAAAATTAAGTTTTGTCTTATTACAAATCCAATATTTTACTTTAACTTACTTACAAAGAAGCTTATACATTTTACCATCCACTCAAATAATATTATATGTTGAAGAAATTGGTCCGGGTAGAGGTCACTGAATGAATTTCTCATGTAATTTGAGAAAATCTTTATTGATAGCCAATTGCCAATTGCCAAATTAGGCTATCAATAAAGATTATTTTATTTATTGATAGCCAATTGTCAATTGCCAAATTAGGCTATCAATAAAGATTTTCTCAAATTACATGAGAAATTCATTCAGTGACCTCTACCCGGACCAATTTCTTCAACATACATTATCAAGGTCAACAATTATCATCAAAATAATATTATTTTTTTGATATTTTTATAACAACAAGTATTGTGCCTATAAATTTGTTTTTATTTCTTAGTTTGAACCACATTCTTTTCATATTCCACTCATCTCTCTCCTTCCTCTTTTCCATTACAAGACCCTTAACATATTTTCTGATTATTTATCTTTATTAGTAAATTCAAAACTTGTTTTCAGACAGGCTCTGACGTTTCTTGGTCCATCACTTTGTTGAATATCCATTTGTTGAACCTGTTTTCAATCATTCTTTTCATGCGCCGAAAAATGGGGATCTCCTTTTCCTTATTGCATTTCTGTGTCTTCAATTCCCTCATACAGTCCTATGTTTGTTTAGGCCAGTATTCTTCTACTTCTCTTGCTCCGTGGATGCGTCATAGAGTTTTTTTTTCCATTTTTAGGAATTTATCGAACTTAAGCCACACTGTTTTCTAACTTTAGTTTATCTTCTGTATAACTACTGCTTCATAAGTTAGATTTTAGTATCTTCTAAAAAGTTATTTTTACTGTTTTAATCCTTTGTCAAATGCCAAAATCTCACCAATTTTACTTTCCGAATTTTCGTCGGTATTTCTTCTTTTTAGTATTTCTTCTTAGGACTTGAAATAAAAATGTTTGCGAGAACACGGGGATATGGGATAAGTGAAGAGAATGGATTTGTCTGACCGCGATAAGGGCCAGGCTAGCTCAGTTGGTTAGAGCACCGCGCTAGAGACACGGGCGATCCAGGTTCGAATCCCAGACTAGACAAATCTTTTCTCTTCAAAATAAAGTATTTAAAAATTATAACAATTAATAAATACATAAAATAAAATAAATTATAAATAATAGTACATAGTTAACAATTTGATATTAAAAAGGGGATTAAGACAGGGAGATGGATTTTCGCCATACGGCATGGATATTATCCGATACGATTCTGAAAACGGTCTGGGAAAAGAACCATTTGAAAGAAAATTAGATAAGGGAAAAACTAAGTGGAAGGAAAATGTTTAGTATTCGAAGATGACTGAGACCAGCCGCTTGAAAGTGTGGAAGAAGCATTAAATCAAATTAAACAATAGAAAGAAATAGCAGAAACGTGGGACTAAAGACATGTTTTTGTAATAATAAGACAACTAACCCGAAGGTTCGATACTGATGCCACCAATCTCGGCTTACAAACTTACCGACACCAGAACAGCATCCAAACCCAAATCCGCCAGATCACTGTTAACGCCTTCTTCCCATGTACGGCACGGTCCACGGTAGAAAGGCATGTTAAAAAATGTGATTCTAATTGAAACAAACAAAACATCTCATATCATAAATTTATTTTATTTTTATAGAAATAAAATATTACCTAAAGGTTTCTAATATATTAGCAACAATATAAAGCTCAAAAATTAATTAATTTATTAACAATGAGGCTACCAACCTCTATTGTTCCTAATGTACATTCGTTATTGTTCAAATCACTCCAATTTCCATTGTCCATTACGTAATTGTTCTATTGTATATTTGTCTTTCTTGCCAAAGTTGGCTTACATTCGTTTTTAGTTTAATTCAATTTTAAGTTTTTAATGAAAAATTGTATACTTTTTTTTTTTATACAGTTTTAAAATGAAACTGAAATAACAATGTGATGGTAGCTTCGTTGTAACAAAGTACCATAGATAAATTTGGGGCCAGTCAGACATTATTTATTGTTGGAACGTAATAAATATATTACCTATTATTCTAAATTATTTCGCTGCAAGAGTGACATCAAAATATTAGCATGGATGAAATGGCAGTTTTATAGTAACATGTGAATGAGTGAGCTGAGTGTATTAACAATATATATTAACAACCAAGCTTATGTTGTTAAAAACCAATCTTGACAACATCCTGTATTCTGTTATATAGTATAATATATTTTTACTGTTAAAAAAAAAACAGCTGTACCAGTGCAACCCATGAAGAGTCTGGGATTAAGTACATGGTAGAGACTGTACTGTTTCTTGGACAGCGGTTCTGCAGGGAGGTGATTTGTCCTAGATCACGGTCGACCCCAAGATTTTACCCTTT